>JASANE010024635.1:0-18775 GCA_030248225.1 Trileptium ribeirensis
CGCGTGAACAATATTTTGGGCGCGATGAGGGAACTGTTGCTGTCAGGATAAAATCCTTGTCGTTTGGATTAACGTTGTGCTCGCTAATTACTGAGGTATGATGATACTTTTGATTAGATCCGTAATGTTCCTCTCAACGCGGTCAAGAAAACATGGTAATGATATACGCTACGGACTAAATTAATGCTCTGCTCGATAATATATAGAGTTGTCGTAGAGCAAATATATGCGTGAAGAAGTTGGTAGCGACAATAACTGTTACGTCGATAGCGCAGTGTTCATGAGCGGCAATTGCGCAATGTGTCATAAATATAACTTTATTGCGAACTACCTGCCAAGAAGACAAACTGTATCCTTTACATGAAATACAGATGAATGGATTCGAACTTGCGACGTGACAAGTTGAGAATCACTGTATAAACTTAGCTTACCAAGCAATAATTGTCAGAGCATAACTTCACAAAACAGTAACAGTAGCAGGGTGACATAAATGTTATCTTCAAATCGCGTAATATTTACACTTACAATTTTTTTATCGTATAAGTAATTAATTGCAACTTTATGTGGCAATCGTATTGTGTGAATTTCAAAGATGTTCGAAAAATTTTATTCGTTATATTTTAAGGGTGTTTTAATACATTTTATGTTTATATACCCATGTTGAAACAATTTACATTGGTAAATTCTGTTATTAAACACACCCTGAAATAAAACGTAATCAAGTGCTTCATTTGTTTGAGTATCGTTTTGCGCTTTTTAATCTTCCGCAGACACAGTGAAAACTAGGAATACAATGGAAATTGAAATTTTTATAGAAATAGAATGAAAATAGAAATAATTTAAATTTTCGTGGAAATGACCTCTTCCGTATGAAAATAAGTTTTGCCTTTACCAAAAAATTCAACATTTTGTTTGGCTTTGTAGCAGGTGCTCCTACCGTTCAACACGCCAACAATAATGGTGGAATATTGGTAGAAGAATATCGGGCTATGTTGCGGAACAGTTCTATGATCCACAATCTGGAAACAGGATTTACATCCTGGACACTAATATGTGTTCCTCTTCACGTCTCTTTCAGCTAAAATTACATCCAAACAGCCTGTAATTATCACACAGATGATTTTGCGCGATGCCGTATCAAGTTCCAAAATATGGACAAGTAGCTCACTTGTCCCTTTAACAGCTACTTTTATCCAGGCCTATGGTTACTAACTAATAATCTACGCAAAAACGAAATTTAATCTATATGAAGGCGATTGTTTAAGGCACAAAATGGACAACACCGACCGCGATCATTATTGGCACAGAAACAACATCAAGTGGAAGCAGCACAACGGAAATGATTTTTGAACCACCAGTTACTTCGGCATCCTCTACCCGTTAGTTAGATTTTTTAGAAATTAATTTGTAATCAGAAAGTTTGGATCTTTCAACTCTATTGAAAGTATGTAAGACACAACATTTCATACGTTTCGCTATCCAACATGTCACTTGATGGAACGTTTGTTGGAGCCGTTTGCAAAAAAACTTTTGCATTTTAAAATAGGTATAAACGACATTTCGCTAAATATCGATAGCCGTTTGTTTTAAGATTAGCTTTTATTGTTCACAAAACATATATGCGATGTGTTTCCATGAAGATGGAATTAAAAATTTTCTCTTTTATTCTATACATTTGCTATATTTGCTATATTCTTGCACTGTGGGCTAGTCATTTGCTTTTATTTAAATATTGAAAGTGTTAGATAAGCCTTAACATTTTATTTAATTCACAAAACTTGTAGTAGCGTCATCTATAGTTAAGTTAAATTTCGATCAAATAGAATTATCTTACTTTTATTTCAGATTTTCTATTATTTGTCACAAACAGCCATATTTTAGACCTACCTGGAAATTCATTTCAAAACTTAAAGTTTTTTCAAAGTAGTAAAACTGTTGCAATTTAAGCATGACCACAACTATCCGAATACCAGGGTACCCGATTATTTGATATATTGAATGTTAGTTAAAATTTCATGTCATGCATGAGTAAACTTAAGGTGCGCCCCCTATCATCCGCTTCTGTCATTAGCGATTAGCTATCGCTTGTTCGGCCTATTAGCCATCCGGCACCATTTAAGAGAACACGCATTGGTGTTTTGTGCTACGCATCCAAAACGTTAAGTAATAAAAATAGCTCTATTAACGATTACTTCAAAAAACATTAAGTAACCGATCTGCGACCGTTTTGCATTTGAACTGCAAAATTTTTATTGTATTATCGAACGAAAATTCCGCCGTTTAGTGTTTTAAAACCTGTACATCACATGTAATGTTCACGAACTACACGTATTATCAATAATAAAACGAAATGTGTTGGCGTAACGAAACAATGCGGAATGTGAGTAGCTACATTGTGTGTTGTGAAACGAAGCTGTGGCCAAACAGCAAATGCAACCTGTGGGGAATATGATTCATAAAAGCTAACCAAATATTAAAGTATTGTTCTAGTACGTGGCTGAATAATCTAGAGGGTTTTCGACCTGAACAACAACGGCCAATGACATAAAAGCAACCACAGCAACCCCGAAAAATTCAAGTCTGGTACCCGAGTAGTGTATCGAGTACCAGGGAACCCGAACATTAGACATATTGGCTGTTATTTAAAATTTTATTGACTGGACGCATGTATAACTGGACACATGATGTCTTCTTAAAAACAAAGATAACCCAATATTAGAGCATTAGTAGTTCTAGCGCTTGGCTTAATCCAACAACAGCAACTGAGGTAAAAAGAATCACATCAGCCACCATAACTTCTGTTCTTGTTTAACTTATCTTCAATGACAGTAAGAGTGGATATGCTAAAACTGAAACTTTTATGCATTGCTTTGGTATAGAAATGCGTTATACTTCTATGTGGTCTTTTACCTTCATCTTATTGCAGTACTGTACTTTGTACCATTTATTATATTTCTGTTTTACCACCGCAGAGACCCGTTTCGCTGCTGTATAAAATTCTATCAATTGTGTGGCCCATGTCAACTTTAGAGGCCGAAGTATAATGCATGACATACCAGTCTAGATATACTAAGCCTAATCCTTAGTCTTAGCCTAAGCTAAGGCCCCTACATGAGCCATATACTTCAATTAAGCCTATGTCGGGGTGCTGCCCATCGAACCCTCCGCTCGAATTTATTTTTTCTAACATTACATTTCTAAAGTTGACATTGGCTAATTGTGCTATATAATGTAAACAAAACTGCAATAATAATAAGATGACTGAATATTGTTATACAGATGCATACAAATATCAAAATCTTCGAATAAACAGTTTATTGTGGCCAAAACCCGCAAGAGTAAAACGTGTACGAAGATGGCTGACTACTGAAAATTCAAATGAAGACTCGATTTTCAGAAGCAATAATTCATCTCACGAACGAGCTGCGATATTCATGTGATTGTCGATAAGCAGCGTTGTACCTAAGCCACAGGAAACACTTTCTTTTAGCTCGACGCCATCTCAGCCTACAAACCCTATTTACAGACTAGGATACATAACTGCAACGTCGCTGATACATAAATTTGAGTACATACTCCAGTGTACTGCCCACGACGACTACCGAAGTTTAGTGTCAGGCGTGTGGATAAACAAGTACAGGTAGTATAGCCGTGTCGGGTACCAGTTTAATCGGTTACTTGCGAATGCCCATAGTAGCAATAGATCTTCCTTCAAAAACGTTGCATTTTTATGATATGTGGTTTATTAGTTTCGAATTTCAAAATGTATGTATCTTTTCACGTTTTCAACGTATGGCAAACAGTACCTGGTGTCAGCCCAAAAACTGTAGCGCCAGTTGTTAATATCATCCCAAGCACGATAGCATGTATTGTTCGATTCGTCTACAAGAGTACTGATATGCGCGGCGTTATATTTAATAGTGCTAGTCATGATTAACTGATACCTTAGGAAAATATTCTTGGTGGATACCCTGGGCACATATGGATATAATTTTTAGCTTATGCGTTTGTTTTATAGATATGTTCGTGCTTATGAAAATGCCTGTTTTAAGTGATACTATAATGCTGGTACCATACTGTAAAAATTCCTATTTGAACGATACTGTTATATTTAAATAAACTCATATTGTGTTACTGATTACATAGAAATTTGTCTTGCGTTTGTTTCAGGACTCACAACGATTTATAATAGAACTTCTGGCGAGCCTGGTGTTCCTACTGGTATTGCTAAATACAACGAAACCGAAGGAACCGTTACATCAAAAGAGGTTGAGATTACTCGACAGACACCTACATTGACGCCACCGCCGACAAGAAGTGAGTGCAATATATTTATTTTCATTTTATAATGAGGACAACAAGTACAGTTACATGGGATTATAAAAACACGCACTGTACAAACAAAGAACGGGTATTTTTAGATGTATCTGTGGACGTTGAAGACTGTTCGCAAATGAGTGAGCGAACCTATTTGATCAGACGCAATACTTCCTGTACATGAATAAATACAGGGGAATAATTTTTCAAGTCAATAAGTTTCACGAGTTGTGTGCACTTGTTGCTTCACTTGGCGGTAGAGTTTTAGGTCAGAGAAACTTTTCGACATCACTGATGCGACCTTAAACTTAACCCACGCCCACCGACCATCTTATTTGGTCATTAAGGTTAAAAAACTGTTACCGAACATTTTGTCGATGAAGTGTGATGCGGCGCAAAACTGTTTGGGACAGAAATCGTGCAAATTTGTGTTCGCGAAAATTCAACGAAAATTACTGAATTTTTGCGAACGAAAATCTGTCAGGAGTGTAATTTTTCAAGTCAATAAGTTTCACGAGTTGTGTGCACTTGTGGCTTCACTTGGCGGTCGAGTTTTACGGCAGAAAAACATCTCGACATCACTGATGCGACCTTAAACTTAACCCACGCCCACCGACCATCTTATTTGGTCATTAAGGTTAAAAAACTGTTACCGAACATTTTGTCGATGAAGTGTGATGCGGCGCAAAACTGTTTGGGACAGAAATCGTGCAAATTTGTGTTCGCGAAAATTCAACGAAAATTACTGAATTTTTGCGAACGAAAATCTATCGTTATAGGATTAGGTTAGATTTGTGCGCGAACACTGCAAGCTAAACCACAGAGCCGATTAATTTGTGACGCCAGTATTACGTTAAATTTGTTAGCAAACAGAGACAAATACAAATGACAGGTTCATAGGCGTCAGATAACTATTTTCCTGGCAATTGAAAATCGTCAAAAATCTGTTCGAACACAACGTGTAAAATTTGATTTTGCCAATTTTCTGTTATCGAAAAACCGGTGAATTTTCCGCATTTGTTCCGTAACAAGGTTTTGCGACTCGCTATCGGCTATTACAAAATCGGATGGTCGATGGGCGCAGCTTAAGTTTACTCGCGCTATCATATAATGCTGGTGCCTGCTGTATCTTGAAGTATTGACTATTCGTTCCCAATATGAGAGTTCTAAGGTCTGCGCACATGCTGATGTAGTCAAACTACATATATATTCTGGACATGTAAATATTTTGCTTTTGAAACCCTAAGGATTAATTTAGTCTTCAACCTAGAATCTATCTTTCCTCAAATATAACTTACATTAGCCGCAAATACAGTAGATTAGGTCATCGGTTAATGTGATTTCATGCGTTGCATATATTATTAATTTTGTTACATTACTAATGCAAAAGTAAAGTTAGCGTATGCCCATTGACCATCCTAATTCGCTACTTAATAAAATTTTCCTGTACAGAACGTTTATCCACTACGAATTTGAATTCAAATTGAAAAGGATTGTATTCGCGAACAATAGTAATTGATAAGCTATAGACAAATTTCGTATATGAAGTCCTAATTGCGTTAAATTTTTTTTCGGAAGAGGCTAATTTCAATGCCAAACTAATAAACTTTAACTAACTATCTTGGCTGATCACAATCGCTAGTACTCGGCCGGCCCCATACCAACATGGACTTATTATTTTTCCTTAAAAATGCATATAAATACGGATATTAGTCAATTCGATTGCTAGAGGGCTTAGTATAGCAGAAATTTCAGGTTTAAGTTAAAACGAAATAATATTTAGCTATGTTTGTCAGCCTAAAGGAATATATGTTGCGTTAAATACATTAGAAATACGTCTTGCAGGCATTCTAAACGCCCAAGATACGAACCCACAGCTTGGTAACAAAGCGCTAGCCTCAAATACCGACAACCGACATAACCAGCGCAGCAACCATGCCTTTCCGACTCATAAAAATTAACATGTTTTCCAAGATTTTGATATTAAACAACAAATTAGCGATACAAAGTAGAATGCTCTTTAGTTTTGTATATACACTGTTCTTCAGATTGATTGCTTGATTCTAACTAGCTAAATTACCGCGGAATGTTTTACATACTCTAACCACTGCATCTTAGACTATATCAACTATTATACAATCAACAATATAACGGAACTACTCTATTGATTTAAGAATACATATTTGGATATTTAACAAAGAAGACGTAACATAGTTTCCGTTATAGAATCTTTTATAAAAGTAGAAACATAATCTGCAAGCTCAGCCATTTTGGTAAACGGGCGGTTTTACTAAAGTAGTTAATTTCTAATACTACAATTAAATGTTGAGATCTTTTACGAAAATCGCAAACTGGACGAAAAGGCATATCTTAAATGATTTTAGAAGTTGATCATTGTCAGTCTGCGCCATGCCATGAAAATTCTGACTGCACCAACTCAGCCACAGGTTTCATATGTACATGTATCAGCGGATATACTGGAGATGGCGTTTCATGCAAGGGTAAGTCCTCGTTAGTGTATTTCACAGCAGAGTGTGTGAAAACTGTAAAAACTTTAGTGATGTGTATATCATTATAATGAGTAAGGCCGTACGCTTGGAAATTAACCGCATAAAGCGTAGGGAATATAGACCATGAGAACAAATTCAAAGCGCCAGCAACATTGACACTCCTCTGCAATGCTAAAAAACACCAGCTTTGGGCGCTATTCAATACTACCTGTCCTATAACAGCAATCTCCATCAAGCGATAACTCACAAAAGTTGCATGTTTATTCATAGCAGGAAGAATGTACCAAACCGATATTATCCCTCGCAATAAATAAACCAGGTATTCATATAATAGTAGGCTACCGTGATTTACTCTTGACAAACTTGCTAGAGTCAATCCCGATAATGAAATATTTTTTACTAACAAAACTTTATAAATGATTTGGTTAGATAGTTTATTGCAATACTGACAGGTCGTCGTAAGCACAAACGTGTGCTGCTTAACGACACTTACGCGTTTCGATAGTTCGAACAGTATATACTTTAAGTAAATTCTAGTACAGCTATATACTTTAACAGTTCGAACAGCATATACTTTAAGTAAATTCTAGTACAGCTATATACTTTAACAGTTCGAACAGCATATACTTTAAGTAAATTCTAGTACAGCTACATTTACAATTTCGTTTTCATCCGTATGAAAAGTATACTCACAGATTTGCTTGGTGACGCCAACAGGTTTTATTTATTGATTCTATCGTTTTCGTCGGTTATAAGCTAAGTATTTTCATACGTTCAAGTGTAAAAAGTAGAAACATGTGGCCACAGACTTAAAGACATTTAAGATTACCCGGATTGCGTTATGGAGATTCCACTCAATCATTCTGCATCACCAATTTAGCATCGCCCAAGTATTAAAAATGACAGTTTCTGTGTCTGAATATTTGACGAATATTTACATGCTTACGTGACCTGATAAAATGACGATTTATAACACGCTGACAGGTCTTTAGTGCCACAGTTACATGGTAACGACCCCTTGAATCACAGTCCTAAATTTGCGAATAACCTACCTCAACAGATGTTATATTTTTAGAAGTCGATTACTGCTAAGCAGTGTCATGCCACTAAAAGACTAATTCACCTGCAGGTTTCACATGCGCGTGTATCAAACCCTACGCAGGAGATGGTTTGAGGTGCAAGCGTAGTCCTCACTTTGATCTATAACCGTACAGAACAACTTGTATTATAGACGCAGACGCGGACGTTCTTAGTTTAAAATTTCCGATACAATTACACTTTAAAATTCTCTTCCCGCAGTTAGTTTAGAAAATAACCGCATGACCATACCGAACGTGTCCGTCAAAATACACGGTTATGAAATCGTCAGGGCAAATTACAAACAGCAATGTGCTCGGCACTATAATACAATACTGAAGCGAAACTTGACGTTTGAGGACAGGGGCACAGCAATGCATTCAGAATCGGCGCGACCACTAAAAAGTCGGGGGGGGCGGTAGAGGAAAATTGAGATAACTGTCTTACCGCAGCGTTGCTTTGTCAAAAAGCGAGCAGGGGGACCTGCCACACCCTTTTGCTGCGCTGCTGTTTGGTGGCATTCATTTTAGGGGTTTAATCAAAATGCTCCCAACGCAACTGTAACTGCAAAGCTAACTTAATTATTTAGTCTACGACGAATGTACTAATCTGAGTACATTTGTTGCGATAATTTCGCCACATATTGGTTTAAACCGGTATGCTTCTCGACTTTCAGTCTTGTAATTTATAGTATTAAATCTATATTTATCTGTACACACGGTTTGTTTCTTTTAATTTATATTTGTTTACTGTAAAATATTCGAGAACTTTCCAGTAAACTGCCCACACCAGTATTCTAGTTTACTCACAATATGTTAGAAAAACGAATTTTTTGCTGGTTTAGTACAGCTCTGAATGAATATGTTATTCTTGCAATTGACAGGTAGTAAACATAAATGATTTGTAGTTAATGGCACTTACGTGCTTCTACAGTTCGTGGAATATTTGATCTTTTAGTAAATTTAGCAAAATAAGCTGCACTAGCTATCAGGTTTCGTCTTATAAAAATATACTTCCGGTTGTGTTTTGGTTACACTAGGAGTTTGCGTATCTACCTCGTATAGGCAGCCTGTGACCTCTGCTCTTTCAGACATTTAGATATGAAATTTAGGTAGGTGTAATCAAGAATAAAGCACTAAAAAACCTCTGTAAACCCATGTTTTCAAGAAGATTAAGATTAAAAAGATTAAGCCACCTCAGGAATTTTCAATCGCCAATTATACAATATGTGTTTGTGTCAATGAGGAATTTTTGTTGCCTTATAAGTTGTTTTATTTTAAGAAATTTACGTTTTTTATACATTTACCTACAGTAGAAACGTGCTATAATGTATTTTGGGCAATTAAGCCTAAAGCCTAGGTAGGTGCCGCCCAGACCAAAGCGATCCAAGGTTACTGAGAATTTCTGCGTTTAAGAGATTTCTTAAAATAATTTACTATTATAAATTTGGAATGCCAGAATATACAAATGTCAGCTTATATCTATGAATATTTGAGCCATGTTTGCATGCTTACGTAACCTATCAAACTGACGGTATTTAATGCACTGCCTAGTCTCTGATGATTAGCTAAACGATGACAACCTATACGTGAATAGGGAAGAACGCGTCATGACTTAAGAGACGTTTTATTTTAAGAAATTGATCATTGCCAATCAGCACCGTGTCATGAGAAAGCTAACTGCGCCATGTCACCCACAGGTTTCACATGCACATGTGTTACTGGATATACTGGAGACGGTATAACATGCAAGGGTACGTTCCTCATTAATGTATTGTACAGCTCATGTTGTTTTGGGTGCATATATGGAAGCTTCTAATAAAAAGCTAGCTTAGACAAGTTTGAACATTACAATCTATGCGACAATGGGCTTGTAAAATAGCCGAATCACGGTAACATAACCAATTGAGAATTCGTGGAATACACGAAAAAGCCGCACCGCTCAACAATGTAACTGAAATTATACTGAAATACATCAACCTTGAGTCTAGTTCCACTTTACATGTTTCATTCAAATATGTCATCACAACTATAATTCACTTGCATAATTATTCAGTGTATCCAGGAACTACAGCAAGATGTGCTCATTTAAAATTAAAAGTCTTGTTTTGCAGTTTCCAAACCCATGAACAACGATTTTTCAACTTAAAACGAATAGATTTAAACCGGTTTGTTTATAAAAAGGCTTCTTTAAATCGGCCGTCCCAAAAATTCTGCTTCAAATTACGCTTATTATAAGTTGCATACTATAGCGCTAGAATAATAATGAATTTTGCTGTACGATTGTTATTGATATAATTTGGATAGTATTATATAGTTTTATCCCATTTTGTGAAAGAAATCTTAAGCAGTAACCATATTCTGCAATTCATCACATGCCAGATTTGGAACTACAATTACAATTTTGGCTCCATATTGAGTTAAAACTACTCGGTATTCACCGACTTAAAACAACATTTCCTTGAGTAAAAAAATTTAGATCGGCTTGCTTTACATGGTGAAATTCAAAAGCAGTCGGATTTGACACCCCTAATCAGAATTTTTTTGTGTTAACTAACTTACTGTACACATCGTTCAATTCCTGCAGCATAAGACAACTAAACTACAACGAAGTTTTCTTTTGAAAATGGCCATTTGTTTGTGTAGTGGTTAGTTACTCCATTTTTGTTTTAGAAAATTTTAGAAACTTCATCGAAAACCCGTACGCAAAGCTATGCGTCCCGATAAGTGGATATAATATTTTGCTTATGATATTCTGTTTATTTGGATGGATATTTTTATTCTAAGTGATAACTTGCAAACAGTTAACATATTGCTTGGTGCTTGAGTGTTTTCTTAATTCACACTGCAATATTTTAAGTAAATTTGAGAAAAGTAAGTGTTCTGTTTCATTTTTATTTTCAAGATAGTATATTTTGATTCCGACAGCGAATTTTATGCATGCCGCTGGTTTAGACCGATAATGAAGTCTTCATGTTTAGGCAGTTAAGTCTAAAATTTAGATAAATGCGACCAAGCACAAAGCTGTGTCTAGAGCTAATCGGAATCTCTGCGTTTGATGGATTTTGCAAAAATTGTATCATAAAACGAATTCAGAATAGCCAAATGTATAAATTGTATTATAAATTCTGCCTCTGAATATTTGAGAGCCAAATATATATTCACCTGATTTGATAAATTAACAGTTTTAACACACTACCAGTTCGTTTATTATGCTGTACCTCCAGATTGACATCCTGTTTTGTGAAAGTTAAAGATGTGTGATAGCTTAAAACATAATATATTTTCAGAAGTTGATCACTGCGAATCAGCACCATGTCATGAAAAAGCTTATTGTACCACGTCTCCTGCAGGTTTCACATGCAGATGTATCAACGGATATATTGGAGATGGTATCACCTGCAAGGGTAAGTCCACTTTGACGTATTGTACAGTGAGCTACTGCGTGGTCGCAGACGAGGAAGCCCTTGTTACGAAAAATTTATTTGCGACATATTTGAACATTAAAATTTATGCGAAACTGACTTGGAAATTATATACATCAGAAACCAAATAGCCTTGCGAAATCGTATGAATATATTCAAAACGCCAGTACGATCGACTATGTAATATCATTGTAACAACAGTCCAGCTAAACAAAGAAAGCATTATGGAAATTTGTTAACTTTGACTACGTTTGCTTTATTCCAGCCTAAGGAGCGGCTGAGTCGAAAAATGAGCTCAACAGCATTTGTCTATCGCTTTTGGGACCTATTATTATAGATGCTTGATCCACCGCGGTCTTGTTACAGCTGTCAACAATATTTTGTTATTATTGTAAATCTTTATGCATTGTTTTAAATAAAAACGGATTTTGAGTTTTGGCACTGGACACGGCCACGGCATATTGAATGTAATTAACCTTGGCCAGTTTTCATTATATAGGTCTGACCCAACTAAGCAAAGACAACCAAAAACCCACAAAGGCTATTTAGCACAGTTACCAGCATCAGCAGTTATCACAAATGTCATTTAGCACAGCGCAGTAGCATAGTTCTTTGATGTAAGATAAATGCGTTAAACTGATATTATCAATTAATAATAACAAGAGTGCATTAGGGAAGAGTATGACACTTCGCTGCACTCATGTATTAGCCCGTGTTTGATGTCGCGGGCGTTTTCGGCCTGACCCCCAGTTTCTGGGCGGTAGCTCGGACCCCCCCAGTTTTTTTTTGGGGGGGGTCGGTCGGACCCCCCAAAAAACTGAGGGGGGTCGGTTTATAGGCAGCTGCCTATGGACCGACCCCCCCAGAAAGTGGGGGAGGGGGTGCGGGCTACCCCCCCGCCCAGAAACTGGGGGAGGGTCTGGGCATCTCGACCCCGCCAGAAAGCGGGGGGGGGTCAGGCCGAAAACGCCGGCGAAATCAAACAGGGGCTAACATATGAGTGCAGGGAAGTGCCATACTCTTCCCTAATGCACTCTTGATAATAATAATTATAAAAATAATTCCGCAAAGTTGTTTATACCATTATGCAGCGTTTACTCTATAATGGACACCACCCCCATGTGAAAGTTTTGTCCACCCTCAGTGTCTCTGCCAGCATCAAATATATGGTGTTTTTGACACCATGGTGTTTGTGATTGTATTTTCAGATAGTATACATAGGTAGTATAGTGTTGATAATAGTACGATGTAGACCACACCATAAAATTAATATGGTGTTAGCTACACCATGCTGTTATTTACAAGCCTTGTGGATGGTGTCCTTGACACCGTCAGTAATAAACAATAGGTAAGTTTAGCCATTATAATTAAGTCGATGGTTATCGAGATAAATTTTGTACTAGCTGATAACTAGTAAACATAAATAGCTTGTAGCGTAATGTCGCTTATGAGCATGGATACTTCGAGGGGCATCTATACATAATGTAGATTTGATAAAACAGGTGGATTATTTTACTTCTGTTCTGATGAAAATATGGGTCCGACTCTGTTTTTCTTTTCCCCAAGACGTTTTCTATACTATTACCTACAGTAGAAACGTGGTTTAATGTATTTTCTGGCAATTAACGCTAAAGCCAAGGTAGGTGCGGCCAAGAACAAAGCGATCCAAGGTTACTAAGAATTCCTGCGTTAAGGGATTTCTTAAAATCATTTAGTATTATAAATTTGGAATACCAGAATATACAAATGTCATCATATATCTGTAAATATTTGAGCCGTGTTTGCATGCTTAGGTAAACTGTCAAACTGACGGTGTTTAATGCGCTGCCTAGTCTCTGATGACTAGCTAAAGGATGACAACCTATACGTGAAAAGGGGAGAACGCGTCATAACTTAAGTGGCGTTTTATTTTAAGAAATTGATTACTGCTTATCGGCACCATGCCATGAAAAAGCTGGTTGCACCAACTCACCTGCTGGTTTCACATGCAGATGCATCAACGGATATATTGGAGATGGTATGACATGCAGGCGTAAGTTAACTTTGATGTATAGCGGAACTTTGGTTTGGCTGCAGACGGCAAATTACTTAGTAAAACCTTCGTTTGCAACACAATTAAACGTTAAGAGTGATCCATGTAAGGTGAGCCACAAAGAACCAAGTAACTCAAGCAAATCAGTCAAAAAGCACGCTGTTGTGAAATGGCGGGAATAAATTCATAACACCAACTCGCTAGACAATGTAACGCTGTATTACAAAACCTCAACCTTGGGCGGCATTCAATTTTACAGATCGGATCCAACCGAACCAATACAATCACAATGCAAAAAGCTAACATGCTCATTATGCAACAAAATATACTAAGCTGAGGTTATCTATTGCAATAAATCCACCACTCGTTTGTGCAACGCTAGGTTACCAGATATTTTTTGTGTGCGCCCTGGTTATTTTTACTTCAATTCATAGCTCGTAAACGTGTGCCTTATTGACACTACCTGTTTATATGATTACAACAAGTATTATTCTCAAAATAATTTTAAGGAAAAATTAGTTTGCGACTTCGTTTCTGTTCTTATGAACATGTGCTTGCGGCACGACTCTACTTTCGTTCTTTGAACAAGTTTTGATTATGCTTGACCGGGTTTGCACGTATTACGAGAATTGTATTTTCCAACTATATTAGTTAATTGTGCAGGCGTTGAATTGTTTTCGTCATATATTACGCTGCACAGTTTCAGCATAACATGTGTTGCATTTATGTGGTCGCATTGGAACAAATTACAAACGTTACTGCTCGGAGGAGCGGCAGGCCTTTCAAATAGGGGTCGCAAATGTAGGGTTAGTGGCAACCCCGATGACGGAGAACATTTAAATACTGACCACAAGAAAATAAATTTTTGTCTATTCCAGCGCGGCCCTATAACCGATTAAAACAGCCGGAAATCTAATGCAAAACGGTTACTACTCTACAAGAACTGCAAATTTGTTCATTTTTATGTCGAAAATTATTTTCGAAGTTACAGTGCCAACACTACATTTTTCATTGATCGATAAATCTCGGGGTCGGAGTTTCATCACTGAGTGGGTCGCATTTATGGGGTAGAGAACGCCAAAAGTGTCATAGTACGTTAAATAGGTGTCGATACGACAAATTCCGCTAATTTCGCAAGCCCGGCTCGGTAGTATCCAGTTCTTTTCTAAAAATGTGGGCACCGAAATTTTGAAGTCCAAAGTGAAGATTTTCACCGCAATTCCTATCGTAAAAATTATAATTTGTAAACGTCTGTTTTTATATTTTAGCCGTACTGTAGTGGTCATGACTTATATATTGTTATAATTATAATATGTTAACTGTATAGTTATTTTATAACATGTTAATTACGGCGTAGCATAGTTGTGTTGCAACATTTTTATAATAACAGAAATCATATCTGATCTTCAAGTGATTACAGAGTCAGTCGTAAACTCGACAGGGTCTTCTTTCCCTGTCTACTTCCTGGTGCAGGTTCTACTGTTTTGGTTTCGATAGATAGTAGATAGGGACAGTAGGAACCTCGAACTGTTACATGCATACACACTTTGTCATTAAAATATTTTGCATTTGTGGTCGTGATTACTGGGACATTTCTTGGAGATATCCTGCCATGTGTGTGGAAGTACACTCCAGCAGTCATGTATTTCCTACAATGTCATGTGGGTTTGATATTGACAGCTTTCGTTAGAAGACATATTCTTCACCATGAAAGGTTATGCAAGGATGCGGCTACCCTAACTGAAAAATGTGAATTTCAAATGTGTCATGGTCGTTCGTGAGTAATTTTTCGGACATGATAACTTGTTATCACACCCGCTGATGTCAGATGCTGCAGTTATGTAACAGGCTGAAAGTGAGGAATAGACATCATCCTTAAAATATTTGTTATTCTTAGAAGTCGACCACTGCCACGTAGCGCAATGTCATGAAAAAGCTTATTGCACAAACTCACCAACGGGTTTCACATGCTCATGCATCAACGGATATATTGGAGATGGCAACACATGTAAAGGTAAGTCCACTTTGACGTATTGTAGGGTACAGCTTGGGTTTGGGCGCACACGAGCATGAACAGAGTTAAAATCTTTTATGATACATTGCTACATAACGTACCAATGCGCGCTTCATTAAATAAGCATAGCAAATCTCTGACTAAACATAAGCCTTGAGAACAAATTAAGAGCCCCAAAAACCGTTTTTATCATTTAATAAACATCAACACTGTCCGATATAAAATTTTTACGAGTTTGGCAAAAGTTAGCACTTACAACTATGACCTACAAAGCTCACAACGTGCACATTTAGTGCGCTAAAAGCATAACTACTGTATCTAATTGACCACCTCTATGTTTAACAGTTGGCTATGCGATTAGTTTCTAAAAATTTGAGAATATCTTCAGGTTAGTCTATTCTGATGACAGAATATAAAATATTTTATTGTAGTCACAAATCTTATCTGGATGTATTAGAAGAAATAATTTTTTAAGAATTCTTCTTGACAGAATAGAACTAAAAATCCTGGTCTTTAGCACAATACACATAAAGTTATGGCGGTCCATCTCTATACCTGTAAACAGAGTGTTATGATCAATTAATCAATTATCATCAAATATCAAAATCAATGTTCAGTTATCAAGTCTTCAGTAGTCTTCGGTCTTCAGTCTTGGGCTTCAGAACGCGACGGTCTTGCACGTAGTTCATTGACCGCGAAATAGACTAACTTGTTCAGGACGAATTCCTTCGACTTATATAATCAGCAGGTGAAGACGTGATTTACATAAAAGTCCTAACTAATTCAAACCACTTCCATGAAATAATGATCAATGCATTGCTAGCTATATGTAGTAAAACTGGTTTTTTGATAAAGAGGTCGTTACATGAGCACCCACTTGAAAAAGCGGAGCTCTTAGAACCCTATTGTTTTATTCTTCGTTAAGTCAAATTTTGCTGATTTGGTATTTCGGTTCGCTTGACCCAAACGTTCCTCGTGATAGATCCTGACCTCTTTAAGAGCTTTACGAATACCACGGTGATTTGTAGTGACCTGTACGCCTTGATCGAATGGTCGAACATTTGTATCTGGAAAAGTTGCGTATTTACCAGTACCAAAAAATCTGATTGCCACTTCTCCTTCCCGCAACTTTATTTGTTGCAGCGGCGTTCCATAAGTGTCAATTGTCAAAGCAGACCACCAGGGATATCTAGGATACTTTGCCCATACGATAGTTTCAAAAGATGGTTTGCCTTGATTTCCCGTTACCTGTGACTTCGAAGCTTTGTTAATTTTGTCGTCAGGAATATCATCCCGTATGAATGCTGATTTTAAACGATCAAGCGTTACTGTTTCGTGGCGACCATACATTGAAATCACGGCAACTTTCTCCATCATTGCCACTACTCTGAACGGACCTTTGTATCATTGCTCAAGCGTATGTGGAGGAAACTCGACACGGATCCAAACGTATTTGCAATCTTTGAGATTATTTGGAATACTTGTTTTTATTGAACTATGACGCTGCCGTGCGGTGACTCCTCCAAACGAATCGAACAATTTTTAGCAAACTGGTCGTATGACTCGAATCCATTCTGCTGACGAGTTCCCAAATCGACGAAGGACCCCGGAAGTTGAACGCTCGATCCAAACGTGAGTTGTTACGGGCTATAACCAGAATCGTTCACGGATTTCTAATGCCCATGAGGACAAAAGGGAGATGTTGTAGCCACTGCCGTCCAAAACAACGAGCGCGCAGGGCGTTCTTCAAAGTCCGATGCAAACGCTCGACTTTGCCATTAGCTTGAGGGTGGTAGGACGTTGTTCGTTGACGCTTTATTCCAAGTGTAGGTCTGAGTGATGCTCAAACCGCCACTCAATTGGGCACCACGGTCGGTTATGAGAATGCTTGGTACCCCAAAACGTGAGATCCAGGTATCGATGAAGGCGTCTGCCACCGTTGCTGTAGAAATGTTGCTAGTTGTAGCAACTTCCACCCATCGGGAGAACCGATCAATCATCGTAACGAGATATCGTTTGCCACAGCATTCAGGTAGTGGACCGACTATGTCCAGATGAATTGTGTGAAAACGTGCAAGCGTTGGAATTACTCCAAGTGGGGTCTTGATCTGATGATGAACCTTGGCTGTCTGGCAAGGTTGACAATGCTTAACTATCTTCCGAATATCTTTGCGCATCTTTGGACAAATATACGAGTTCCTGATGAGGGACAAAGTTGGTCTGTAACCAAGTGCGCTAGATTGTGGAAAGCATCGAATACCCGCTGTCGAAGATTGAGCGGTAGATATGGTCGTTGTACGTCGGTCGTAACGTCGCACCACAGCGTTTTGTTATCGTTATTGACCTTTTTAACAGGTAAAGTTGTTTTTTAGAAAACGCATCAAATCAACGTCAGCCGCTTGATCTTTTGCAATCTCATCGAAAGACGGCGTTGCAACAACAGCTGCTATAAAATTGCGAGATAAACAATCGGCCACGATGTTGTCGGCTCCTTTCACGTATTCAGTTGTAGCGTTGAACTCACATATGTATGCCAGCCAACGCGTCTGTTGATGACTAGTATTTTTCATGTCCAAACAGCTTACCAACGGTTTGTGATCTGTGAGTATTTTTAAAGGATGCCCGATCAGCCAATAGAAATGCTTAAGAGAAAGCTAAATAGCGAGGAGTTCTCGATCAAGCGTTGACTTTTTTGTTGGGCATCGTTAAATTTCGGAGAAAAAAATGCAATCGGCTGTACAACGTCATCAACTCGTTGCTGCAAAACCGCACCTGCCGCGAAATTATATGCATCTGTAGTGAGTATTAGTTCGGCATCACGCTTGGGAAATGACAACAGAGGTCTCTGTGTTATCTCGGTTTTTAGGCGTTGAAACGCTGCCTTGGAATCTTCCGTCCAGGCAAGTATACCGTTAACTTTCGACTGTTTTTCCTGTTGTCGCAGCAAGTTGGTAAGGGGTGCTGCTATATTGGAGTAGCCAGCGATAAAGCGGTGGTAGAAACCACTCAAACCAAGAAATCGACGCAGGTCTTTTGTCGACTTTGGCTCGGGAAAAACGCTGATTGCTTGCGTGTTGCGCGATGACGGCCGAATTCCATTCTTAGAAATTTCTGCGCCGACAAATTCTACTGTTGATCTAAATAGCTCGCATTTTGCCTTCTTAAGTTTTAGGCCGTATTTTTCGAGTTTTTGGAAAACATTTTGCAAATGCTGAAAATGTTCATCTTCATTCTTGCTGGCAACCAATATGTCATCGATGTACGCCTTGACATACGGCATTCCGTCGAATATATGATCCATGAGGCGTTAAAAACGTTCGCGATGCAACAATCAACCCAAACGGCATTCAACTTAACAAGAATAACCCGAAAGGAGTTGAAATGGCAGTCTTTTTAACGTC
>JASANE010024637.1:0-76676 GCA_030248225.1 Trileptium ribeirensis
ACTAGAAATAAAATGATAACCTCAGAATGCTTGAATAATGATATGAATAACATAGAAAATAAATTACACCAGATGGGACATTAAGTGCTAACATTAACGTAATACACGGTAACGTAATCCACAGAACTAAAAAATAATTATTATTAGTCGCATTATCATGGATTTTGGTTTGATTTCGTTTTTTTGCTTTAGACTTGGGTTAATGACTGGACTTTCTGACCATTACCTAAATGGTCATACTCATTCCACCAGGTTGGTTCTTCAGAAAGAGTTGGTTCTTCAACCCTCTTTTAGTAGCTATAGCGGTTATGGAGAATGCCATCTCCATAAGCAGTCGCGTCGGGTGTTATACGCGAAAAGTATTCTTTGCGAAATTTCACGTTCCGGTGGGGGTGCGTGGATACCATAATACCCTGGAGAATTATGTAGTTTTGGTGGTGAAGGGAGAAAAGATACATACCGGATATGTGGTATCTTCTGAAGAAGAATTAAATAAGGAGTTCCAGAAAGAGATTAGAAAGGTAAATTTTATGTTAAAATAATGATTATATGTTTAGTTTTATAGTATAACTAGCAGTGTTAATAACTGTAGCTGAAGAGTTTTTTTCAGAAGTTTTGATATACCGGTTGGTGTTTGCGGTTTTATAATAGTTTGGAACGATTGAAAAACAATTCAATTTTGACTGGTTTCCTGGTGTCATCGGAACAGGAACTCGATTTTGAGTTTCAAAAATAAATGTGACGCGTGAGTATTAAAAACTAATATTAAGATAGTGTAAAATTATATTATATACCTGCTTCTATATATTAAGAAATTGTTGTCTCCTCTCAAGCAGAACTCGATCGTGAGTTCAACAAGGAGATTCGAAGGGTAGGTATTATTGAATAATTGTTAGATAATTATATTATTTGTTATTGTGTATTATAACCCGAATCATAATTGTATTTGTTAATTCTAACTTAAAAATTCAATTAATGTTTAGTAACTGTATATTATTTTAGCACCG
Source organism: Trileptium ribeirensis (assembly GCA_030248225.1). Classification (NCBI taxonomy): domain Eukaryota; kingdom Metazoa; phylum Nematoda; class Enoplea; order Enoplida; family Thoracostomopsidae; genus Trileptium; species Trileptium ribeirensis. Next base: position 1,008 of record JASANE010024637.1, read on the forward strand.
ACGCTGCAAGGTGGAACGCATCAATGGTGATCGCAGCAAATATATCTAATTAATAAATTATTAATAATACTAATTTGAAAATTGTAATATATTAAAAAGTAATTGTATAGTAAATGTAAATAAATGTAATTAATATAAATACATGGAACAATATATGTAATTAATTTTGTAAATAACTATGTATTAATATAAGTTCATGTTGTCTCCTGATGCCAGTTAAAGAAGAAAAAATCTGTAAGTATAATTAAATTTTCGTTTTTTATACTGGTTGTAAAAGTTTAATTTCAATGTATGAAGATATACCCATATTTAGAACCGTGGTGCACCTACCCTTGTATTTAAAATTTTATTATTACTTTAAGTTAATAGCTCTGCTTTATTTTATTCTACCAACCGCATACGGTGAATGATGTCATGCTGCATTTCTAATCGTAACAGAAACCACAATTTCCAATCTGTTAATTTTACCACTTTCATTTTGTTAACCCCAAAAAAAGCCGCTTACATAACCACAGAAATTTAATATTTAATATCAGCCATCTATTATCACATTGTAATAGTTAGCCTCAAAAACAAGCCACACCATCACAGAATCCATATATAAAACGCTATTGGTAATGATATCATCATCACAACATATAGATGGTGATTGTTGCGGTAATACTACACTACATAAAATCATCAGCAGCACAACGTAGAGACGATTACCATGGTAACTGAAGCACACATCTATATATAGACATAATTGGAATAAATACTCTATAATTGTTTGGGTTAGTCTGTATGGGGGGCCATCTGTCACCCCACCCACCACCACATATGTGGGGGGGGGGGGTAAAACCCCCATTTTCTATCTACTCGTAAACGACAGAAAATCCGTCGACTGGCCGCTGACAGTCGCGAAGGACGTTGGTCTGCAGTTATAAACCGTCGCTCCGTCGGCCGTGATCTATACGTTTGCTGTTGTATCGAACCTGAAATAACGCTACTGGCACTTTTTGATACATATCCATTTTGATCACACCCTAATTAATTGTAGGAAATTACATTTAAGTTAATCTTGATCAGATTTAGCATACACTTCTCATTGCATAAAGCTGAGAACTAGTTCCTTCAAAGCTAACGAAAATCAGTGGAATAATTCATATCTATATTTCACCGTATATAATTTATATGGAAAAGAAGAGCGCTGACGAACTTTATATTTTCGGTTCATTTTGCATGGTGAACATAAAAATTGTGTACTACAATCTGATCTGAAAATGAAAAAAACGGAAAATTTGTAGCCAAAAAATGTTGCATCCCTGCTTAAAATGTGGAGAGTGATAAAATTGATCTATTTAAACACTTGAACTTTTAAATTTCATCTCAAAAAAATTATGTGCAAAATACGCAAAATAAGAGATAAAAGCGTTAAACCTCTTGTCAAATAGATCGCGGTCCAACAAATGTTTAGCTCCAAATTGTCCGGTTGACTATTTGACTAAGAGACAAATTGTTTGCAAACACTAAACCTGCTGGACTTTGAAAACTGATGATCCGTCTGATGATGCCTCACTTAACGCACAATTCTGATTGAAAATTATCAGTAGAAATCCGAATCATCCGTGGTCATATCAATTTTGTCAAGCATTCGTCAATGGTTTTATTCAAGAACATAGAATACAATAAAGTCCCACCGATCTTTCGATATACGACACTCGTCGTATCTATAATTTCCTAAAGCTATTGTATATAATCCAGTTACTAATGTAATATTGCGTGGGTGTTCCCTGTGGTATGAACAATATGCTACCCCATAGGTGACAACGTCCGTCGGCTAAAAGGTGGGTAGATAGTCCCCGGGGGGGTGTAGGCCAAGTTTGTAGTTTAAAGTTTTTCCTAATCGATCGTCCTAATTTTCCTTAATTGTCCATCAAAAATTTTTGTAATTTTGATCGTAATGGTTGAAGTTTTTGTGTGCCCATTGGGGGAGTTGCGTGTGGAGCCACAAGGAGTTAAAGATGACTTCGGGGGTCCGACGGTTACGGGCACCCCTACTCCCCAAGGGCACCTATGCACTACCCGTACATGGTGATAGAAATCAACGATCATTTTGATGAGCTATATATAGTCATATATTGTCAAGGAAGCTCGACAAAGACGTTTTAAAACATAGCCTACTACTTTAGCTTCTAAATTGCCATATAGATTAATGACGGGCATCGTGATTGCTATGCTTGCGGATGGTTTCTGCACCTGTAGTCTGCTAGAGATCAAACAATATGCACGGAGCGGTGAGAACTTTGGAACTAAAGGAAATTTCCTTTTATGGTTCGGGTATGGAATAGATTACAATTTATTACACATATGTACGGAGCACCTGTGCTCGTATTTGTAAATTTGGATGTTGATTTTGTGACATGGACGTTCGTGAAAGCCTGGCTAAGTTGAAAACCTGCAATTTATTTTGTCTCAGTTGGCGATAACAGGATGCTCTAGGAGAACTGTCAAAATAGGCTGGCCACTATGAGATAGGTTGTCTAATTTTTAGTATAAGCTAAGGTCCGCCCCTCAGGGTTGTTTGGACCCTCATAACTTTCTATAGGTGGCGTAGATTTCAATAAACTACACACCAGTAGATTTATCTCATGAAGCCCAGTCGACCGGTGCCCAATATGACCACATTCTTTGATGAAAAACATTTTTGCGTTCCCAACAATTGGGACCTCAAAAATCGAAAAAAATTGAGGGATGTGGGAGAAATGAGTATTTTCTAAACCGCCTCCTCGAGCTGAATCGATTGGTACCAAAATCAGCTCAGTATCTTCAAAATTGGTCAAATTCGGGCTGGGGGCCTAAAAGAAAAACCCGAAAAGGCAGATATTTCGTTGTAGAAGTTGTGATATTTTGGCTTGTTTTATATATATTTCTTGTTTAGCTCTTTGCATTAGAGGTATCTCGATGTATATACATAAATTAATCAATTGTCGTTAATCAGAGACATCAAATCCTTTAGAAATCAGCTATTATATAAAGCAAAAAGCTTGCTTAAATTACTTAATTGCTAGTGCAAGAGTTCATGTCATTGTCGATAATATAACACTATGAGCGTTACATCGAATCAAAAGAAAATGTTCAAAGCCATACCGCCGATGAAAGGCAGTTTTCCGCTCGACCACGAAGGTGTTTGTAAACGACAAATGCTAGAATATTTGATTTGTCTTGAAGATAATCATCGTTCGAATTCGCTATGTCGCGATTTGGCGCAAAGCTATTTCCAATGCCGCATGGACAAGCAATTGATGGAGCGAGAAGAATGGTGAAAATTGGGATACGGGCCACATGAAGCGCGTGCTAACTCTTTCGTGCCTAATATGAAGAAGTTTGACGACTCTGACGATTTGAACAGTTCGAAAGTAGCTGCAGCCAATGAAGAAAAGCCGTCTTGACGTGTCAATTAGCTAGAAGCCCATCTAATATTTAAAATATGTATGCAATTCACGGACTGCCAGTATTATATACATACATTTTGGGAAGTGAAATTAAATGCTTTGGCGGTTAGACGAATGGCGAAAAACAAGTGCAAAACGAGTTTGAACTGAATAAACAACGATTGATCAGAATTACTAGGTGTTGAAAATTATTATTGCGCCTATATATGTTGCAATTATTCCTTGATGTTAATGATTTCACACGTAAATTCCTTTATTCACGTCACCCTGCATATCTGTGTTGCAGTTCGTGGGCTACACCTCTAAGGGTCAGCCATCCCAAGCTACATTTAGCTCTGAGGTTGAATACCCTGCACCCATGGGTCAAAAGCGCGCTGAAAATCGAAATTTCTCTAAGAGACTCCAAAATTGTTGATAATTATGAGGCGTTCACTTTATAATGTCTCACTGTTTGGAACTTTTGCGCGACTTTACTGTATAGACAGTCAGGGCACACCCATATCGTAAATCAATTCCTGAGGGTATGCGACACACTCTTAGCAACTACATCGTTGTATACGGTGCTGCAAACACCCTTTGCTATCATTTTTCTGGAATTAACGGTAACACACACTGTCTATAGGCAGTGCGGCGTAATTATCCAAGTGTGTTGTTATCTTTTTAATTTGATATTTGTATCCAGAAAATATGGCGAGATGCAATAAAATAAAGAAGTGTATTGAATATCACGAAATCATGCATAATTCTTTGGGGTGCGGGGGGTTCTGGCGATGGGGATTTCAAACATGGTACACGGTCAAAGATGCGTCAAATTAATCGCTGCATCGTTTTTAGTACCCTCGAAAATTGTTGTAATAACAGATGCAACAAAAAATGGCATTAGATTAAATTTCATGAAATCATGCATGATTATGGAAATCCCCATAGGACAAAGTACTGCTCCAAAAGGTGCACCGGTAAAAGATACGTTCAAATATATCACTCCCTTTATTTAAAGCAAACACAAAAACTTTTATAGTGACCATATTGCAAGCTCAGACTATGCAGAAATGCCGAGATTTAACATTTTTATGGATAAGCTCCGCATATGTTTGGCTAACTGGTTGGGCGGTGAATGGATCACCTCATCATGGTACAACCTGGACAGCGCTACGTAGCTGGAATAGAATCCACACGTATATGGAAGAAAATCAGGGTATACGTTGCGCCATTTGTTTTCGGAAAAATGGAAAGTGCGAATATAGAGATGGTCATATTGAGCACTTTGCCGTCCGCAGCTTCAGATTGAACGTGACAGATGCCAGAGATAGAACTGGGTCACTATTTCGGCCGGGTCTCGCCTTCCGTGGGTTACTGGGTCATGAGACAATGACCAAGTACCATCTCTGGTAGGTATGTACCTTATACCACTGGATGATATGGTGTAGACTATTGGGTACAAAGCTTCCACGCGGGGGTCCTTTATAACGTAAACATCGCAAAAAGTTCAGCTTAAAACCAAAATTATAGTGAAAAAGCTGCATGAGGTAAAATGTCCTTTAAAATACAAAATGACGTGTCGACTTTACCCTGTTACAAGAAATATTTTCAGAAGTACTAGATTGGCAGTATATATAGCTTATAATACACCGCTTCTGATACATAAAATTCATAAATTAACTAAAACTTTAACTACCAGCAGCCCGAGATTAAAAACTCCTATTTTATTAATAATGAATCTATGGAGCATTAGAAAACTAGCATTATTAAATTAACAATCAACATAAAATATAATCCAGTAAATAATGCATCGTTCACGTTTATTTGTGTGCAGCTACTGTAGTATGGTCACTACGAAAGCACTAATAGAGTCCAACGGAATCATAACGTCGAATGCGCCGTCCGTGCAATGGTAAACTTGGTTGTTTGCTAAGGGCATTCGCAGCAGTGATAGCACGTGGCTATGCAACTGTATTGTACAATGCATTGACCGCATGCATTTCTAGCGACTTTTAGTTAAAAGTGCAAAAGAAAAATCAGTTTACATAGTCGAGTGCAATAGTTTTATTCATCGTGCAATGATAATTACTATTGCAAACTGTAGTGCAATAATATTCACTATTGCAAACTATAGCGCAATAATATTTACTAAAGCATTGCGGCTGTAAAATTGTTTCGCCACAGCATTTCCCAGCGCTACTGTTGCACATCCTCATCTCTTTTGCTATCAAATAAAGAAAAACTTATCGAAATCCATCCACCCGAACATGCGTTATGTGCGACAGACACAGACAGAAATGAAATGTTCACGATTTTCTTCCTAACGCCCACAGTGGAATAGCTTCGTTTAAATTTGTGCAGTGTGTTAATGGCTGGCATATCACATAATTAGTCTAAACGAAATGTTACACGTGCATAGGTTCATTCCAGGCGAACAATGAAATGTAGCACGACAATGGTGTTTCACAACTGCTAAGGTAGCCCTTAAATAGAATTGTCAAAGCAACAAAATTTTGCAAATGCTTTGAATATATGTATTTTGTCATGCTTTTCGCCACGAAACCGCAAATGATCGTGCGTAGTCTTTTGTGACATCTCAAATTCTACGTATATACAACCGAATAGTTATTATCTTAGCTGAAGTGCAGAATAATGTGTTAAATTTAAGATCAAAGACAAATATTGTAAGCTGTGTCCGAGCTCATCAATCATGTAACCCGATAATCTAGACTGAGACATTTGAGGTTTTGCAATTTATTTAAACTATCAAGTGAATCTCTACAAATGTAAAAATAATCGTGGTGATAACATCTACGCCAGCCACTTCAGTGCTGTCTTTAAAGTTGCAAAATTGTGTAACTGTCAAATAGAGTTGCAGCCGGGTCCGGGTCCGGGTATTTTTCGAACAAAAATCCGGGTATTTACCTCCAACAAATTCCGGGTCCGGGTATTCTTCCAAAGAAAATTCCGGGTCCGGGTCCGGGAATTGTAAAAATACCCGGACCAAAGTTCAACAGTGTTGCTGTTGCCATATATACGCATTGAGCAAGAGCGTTGGATCATGTAAAGCGTTGAAATGAAACAGCATTCGTTTCTTGATATTGCGTTTATACCTGATCGCGTTCGTTAGCGTGTAGCAATAATTGCGTTCTTTTGTGCAAAAAGCTAAGGTCAAAAATAAGGTGGTTAGGGCTGGCAATCGACTCCGAATGTTTTGTACCTAAGTACTATATATACGACGTATAGCACGAGAGTAACAACGCATGGTTTAGAAACCGAGACTGAAAAACCTTATGACAGTTCGTACGTTGTTAACGCCTTGCAAAGATATGTAAACAAGCGAGTATATTTCTATTTTAGAAGCGAGCCTACGAATTTCAGTATTCTCGCCTCTAGTAGGTGCGCATCTTCTCCATTGTTTCGACATTATGGCCCTGGCTATTTTACCCCCTTACAATTTTTATTCTCTCGTCAACTTCTGGATATTCCGGGTCCGGGTATTTGCCTCCAACAAATTCCGGGTCCGGGTATTTCTTTCCAAAAATTCCGGGTCCGGGTATTTCTTTCCAAAAATTCCGGGTCCGGGTATTTCTTTCCAAAAATTCCGGGTCCGGGTATTAATTTTTAACTTTTGCAACTCTACTGTCAAATACACTATTAAATTTTATGACATCGACACATGAAGCTTCAGAGGTAAATATGTACATGAAATTTATTGCTGAGGTATTTAAGCTTTTGCACCGTTAAATGTAAAGCTCGCTACAAATGCACGCCGCCAATGCATTGTACAACACAGTTGCTTAGCCACGTGCTATAGCCGCTGCAAATGCCTTTATTGTACGACCGAGTTTACCATAGCGCTGACAGCACCTTCGATGTTTTATTTCGCTCGAATCGATTTGAGAGCATTCGTAGCGACTTTACTGCCCCACAATGTGCAGTAGCTGCACACAAATAAACGTGAACGACGCATAACGACAAAAATCGTCGCAAAACTTGGCTGTCATTTATTTTTATAAAATCACCAAAGTTTTCTTTTGTCTAAACCGACGCATTGACACAACCGAGTTACAGTACCTATATACAATCATTGATAACATTTTTGCATATGGTATGAAATGTGCAACATATACCAGAAAGCCTTTGGGCTTTGGTTATTTGTTATATGGAAAGATGGTATGCATTTTGAAAATTGTGACGAAGCACACTTAGTCCTCAGACAAATAAAATATCTAAAACTGATAGTTACCCACCCGATAGTTTTAGCTGTGAAATTAAAAACGGAAGGAAGACTATCAAACTTGTCTAAACTAACAGTACATTACATTCACGGTACAAAGCCTAAGTCAACTTTGACTCAGTTGCACCAGTCTTTGTCTGACTCGGCAAATGAGTCGGATTAAAGTCAGTCTGAACCATGCCTCACTCAGAAAGCGTCAGAGCGAACTCATACTGAGTCAAAGAATTTTTAGTTCATTTGGAACCAAAATTTGACTAATTTTTTCCGAGTTGGGGAAACAACAACCTGACTCAGTTAAATTTCATCGCAGTGTTTCTAGAGTGTAACTGGTTTACAAACCTAGAGATGTAAACTTACCAACTGATCTCAGCACACTAGTTGGTTCATATAAATTCGTTATCTTGGTCTCTCTTGGATTATATCAATTTTTTTTGTTTAGTGTATCGACTTCGGTTTTCCTAAGGTTATAGTAATAACGTTTTGCGCGACTAAGCGTAAGGCTGCAATTTTTCTACCAATGCCACAGACATCTATCATGATAAACCGAGTTCTCAAACGGCAGAATCGTCAATGTTTGAATATCAATCACTCAAGTGATCAAAAATTTCCCATTTTTGAATGTGTGTTTAATACAATTTAATTATAGCTGTAGGTAAATGACATCCACTAACTTTGAGCGACTGCAACTGTCAAAATAATTTATATATTATGGATACAGAATTGATTAGTTACATTTCCACGTGTCGCACTGCTTACAATACCACGCTATTAAAAATTCTTCCTGAATCATGTTTTCATCGCAGTTTTTTCCAGCAAAGGTATGTAAAAAAATATTTATAATAAGGCCCGAAACATTTACAAAAAAATTCAATAACATGTATCAAGTTGCAACTACGAAATAAAATTCCGTTAAAAATACCGTCCACTGCTGCCGCCAAGACCACATGTCACGATAAAAACTATTTTAAACAACACAAAGCACACACTAGAAATGCACCAAACGTGGCTGGTACTGTACATCGAATACATGACCTTGCATTAACGCAGTTGTAAAAAAAGAACAGTTTTGAAATGAATATTAGTAACAGTTCGTTTACTTTTATTTTTTAATTGACAGGATATGGATGAAAACAGCACGTTCTTCTAGTAGTTATCCAATAAGCATACCGCAAAACCGTAATTAAACAGTTAAAGAAAACGAAGACCAATGTTACAGTCAGCCGAAGTGGCAAAACATAGTACGTCTGAACCGCACGGTGTGCATTATCAACTAGTAAACATAATAAATTACAAAAAGTGAGCGGAGCAATGAGCAAAGTATTTTATATCCTATTTTTGTATACAATGTATTTCAACTATTTAATCAATATATCATATCATAAGTATCACGTTTAAGGCAACTCATGTCAAATCGACGTTATAAAAATCCAGTTAGGTAAAAAAATTAGCTTATTAATTAGTAATATCGGCTAAATTAACGCATTATGATAAAACCATAAAGATTTAAAAGTTACATCAGCGGCATCCCAAGCGCAAAAAATCAGCAATTTTGGGGTGATTAAAAAATTTGCATGAAACTAACTAGTTATAATATACGGCCAAGTTTTGGAGCTTCGGAAATGTAACATGCTTGAGCAGCGACATAGAAAACCGACATGTGCAATTTTTTTATTTCTGAGCACTGGAAATTTTCAAAAATTAGCTATACTTAATAACTAATTACAGCCACGGCTAGAAATAAGTGCAAAATAATCGATCGAAATTTCGATCGATTTCGATTAAACGAAAGTTCGATCGATTTCGAAGTCTATCGTTTTCGATTTTCGCGCAATTAGATAAATTTCAAATTTTAAAATTCCGTTTTTTTAAGTTTCGATCGATTTCGAGTAAACGAATTTTCGATCGACTTCGATTGCACTTTTTTCTGGCCGCGACTGTAGTAATTAGCTAATTAGTTAACTAATTAGCATGTTTTTAACATCCTCCAATAGTGATACACAATAGATTGGTGATCAGCACGGCGAGCTGTAGCACACGCACCAAAATAATAGTTTTACACTAATTATTCATTAAAAAATAAGCATTTTTTTAAATAATGCTACAAATGGCCTAGCACGTTTAACTAATTATAGTTAATTACTAATTAACTAAAACAAATTCTCTCAAAAACTATAGCTCTTGCACCTGAAGAATATTAGTCTTTTAAAACCAAAAAAATTTAAATAGGCAAAGCAATTATTGAGGAGTTCCACTGAAGGACGGCCGGTGCCGATTTACCCTCTGACGAAAACAAAAAAGCTTCGCTTCGCTCAATAACAGCAACAAGCAAGATTAACAGTGCTAGCAGATACTACGACAAAAATGTATAACAAAGCCTTAATGATTGATAACGGAATCGATGGTTAATACAGTACTCGCCAGAAATGACTGTCGCATTTTGTGCGAGCGATTAGCTCGCTTGAGATATCGAAACTGTTAAAATTAACAAATTCTGTCGAGCAAGCCGCGAGAGACATTAATTTTTTGGCGAATACGGTACTTCCTTGAGAACAGCCGTTGTTTTGTACCGTGCTAAAATGCAGATAATGTGTCGTATGACATTAGGCCAGTTTTATTTTATAAATACGACTGGCATATCAATATTAATATCAGTGAACATACATACCTAGCATTACAGCACGGAAAACCTCATTAAATCAAAGTGTTTGCACTTGTTAATTTTGTACAACATTTGGAGTTGGAAAAAACTTGCCACAGTATGGATTAAAGCACTACCTGGCAATGATTATTCATTACGCGCCAGAAATGACTGGCGCCTTTCGAGCGAGCGACCAGTGTTATGTTTCGAGCAGCGAGCGATCAGTCATTTCCGTCGAGCACTATAGTATCTGACTTAAGACGAAATTTAGCTTGGATAAAATTTCTTTGACGAGTCCTTTGCATGATCTAACAACAACTGACACGGTTCGAATTCAGGACCTTGGTATGCGTCACCGAATCGCTTCATGGCATTGACCAAATTCTTCGCTCCAAATTGGTCAACAAACCGGAACGGACCTAAAATTTCAACACCTACATATTAGGGTTCCACTCAAATTAATTGGGGAACACCAAGTATTAATGTTGGCAATTTTACCAAAGGATTGCAACTTTCACACGTCACTAGCAAACTATAATGTCTCATATATTCGCCGTGTCTCTACTATAGATACGCACAGAAACAAAAGCAATAATGTTTTGTGAATCGTTCGTGAAAAATTCGGTAACAGTTCGCGAAAAATAATTACGTAACAACTATTAAATGCTATTCGTGACCGTTTGCGAAAATTCTTATATTTTTTCTGCTTGCAACTGGCATTACTGTCTAGTGCCCGTCAAAACACATAAGCACGGTGGTTACAGGCAACACATCAATTATTGTGTCAATTCTTGTTTCTCTTGGTTCCAACCGCACTTTCGAGTTGTCTGAGTTGATTTTACATACACAATATTAAGATACTTACTAATTTGTTTCGTAGTTAGTTTAGGAAGGTTACTTCACTCCCACGAGTGTCGGACCCCCCTAAAGGAGCAAACCCCTCAGCGCGCCCAGCCACGTGGAAGATTTTGAGAGTAAGTTGACTAAAATTGGCGAAAATTTGGGACAAATCAGCAAAAATTAATGGAAATTTTTGCAAAAATGCGGCAAAATTATCAGTTATTCCTAAAAATTAAGCGATGGGATACAAATTAGCCACTCTTCTACCTGAATAACACGGCGCAGTAGCCCTATTCAACCTGGCTCCCAAGGATTTTCGAGCTCCAACGGAGTTCGGCGGTTTCCTCCAGATTATGCCACACACCAAAGGTTAATTTTAGCTTCCTTCCAGGTAAACCCGTAGCACACCTACTTGTTGATTCATATGCAGCTAAGCCAGATCCACATTGTCGCTATTCCCAAGGATATCGAAAAGATTAGAAACATTTAAAAGTACAGTACGCGCCGTGACTGTCGCAATGCGACCAAGCCACGAGCGAGTGGTTCGCTGAAGATTTCGAAACTATTTAAATTAATAATAGATTCTGTTAAGAAATTATTTCACGCGAGTGTCCCGAGCGAATCGCAAGCAAGCGACAGTCATTTTTGGCGGGTACTGTACGTAAACTTGAAAGTAATATGTTTGAATGGTGGACGGTTATGGCCTTAAATACAGTTACAAAACAGAACTATTAAGATCACGTAAAGTCGAATGCATACGAAAATGATCGATCTTCGTTTAAACGACATTCGTTAAACACAGACAAAACTTTATTATTTATTTTTTCTATTTTAGCGCAATCGAAATTAATTAAAGTTATCGTAAACGATCGATTTTCGTTTAAACAAAAATGATTGAAAACGAACGAAACTTCATTAGATTTTTAAGCACATAGTTTTGATTATTACTCTGTACGTTGTCTTAACATCTAATTCCTTCTGAAGAGTGCTAATGGTGGTTAAGTCCATACGAAATTGGTCGTAGATGATAGTTATCTTATGGTTAAGCTAAAAACTGTAATTCTGAAGCTCTTGCAAGAAGCTGTGAACATATTTATTACAGCACCTGCCGACTGTTGTTCGTTCGGAACATGCTGTGCGTTTATTCGACATTTGTTCAGATAGCGTTTGATGCCGTTAAAAATGTAATCGAACTTGAAAATTAAGTTAAAAAAACAAAACAAAATGTGTTAATATTATAAAAATGCTACTATTGTTTGAATCATGTTCAAACTTGTTCGAAATAGTTCATGTAGTGTTTGATGCCCGCTCAAACTGTGTTCGCGCAGGACCCGACAGACACTTCTGGCACGGACTGTAGAAATATATGCCTGTCGTTACACTCATCAGTCAAATAATGTGCTTCCGTTCAACGGCAATACTGTAGGATATTCAAAATTTTGAATAGTTTCGGTGCGAAAATATATTTTAATCATCTATTGTCCTTAGCAATAATGATAGCCAGTAGTATGTGCCGATGTCATTATAAATGTGAAGAAAATAAAAATGTTTTTCAGATTATTGAATTATCGTCGCACGAATTGTTTTCGTCCTGACTGTATCATTGGTTCAGAGAAGTACATAATGACCAATTCGGCACAATGGCCACTAACAAATATAGGTGTCCACGTGGGATGGGGTAAAGGGTCCTGTGATAGTCATATCCCCAAACATAACCATTCCTTGAAACCCTGTAACCCGGTCACTCCCCCCTTGCGCGCCTAAAATTTTAGCAAAATGCTCAGGTAAAATTATGCGTGAATCCACTTTAAGTGCGTACACTTGGGTTGTTCTTTTGTCAAGTCAGTTCAGGTTGTTCGCGAAGAAAGATTTTTCCTTATGTACGCGAACAAATATTTCTGATATAGAAACGTGTAGGTATTGTTCGAGGTCGCTATTTTGCGATTTAGCATCGCATTTTTCTAACCACGTGCAGCACGGGAAAACGCGATAATCAATAGCGTTTTTTGCATATGACAATATACACATAGATCGCGAACACAGCTGTCCGAGTCAGCACGTCATTTGGTGAACGCGGATAACCGCGCAAAATTGAAGTACGCGTATGCAAATTCCGTTCGTACATCGCAGAGCCCTTGTTCGCGTTTACTAAAATGGCAAAATGGATGGCAGAAATATGATCGCAAACGATGCAATTCCTGATCTTGACAAAAGAACAACCATGGTCTACGCACCAAAAGTGGACTCACACACAATGCGTTCCTAAAAATTTCTGCCTTCCCACGGCCTATCTACTCCCTTTAACCCGACGGATCTTCGGCAGTTATTAAGGCATAAGCAAAATATTACAAGGCTTAAACGTACATGTATGTATACATGATCAGTATCACGTTACATTTCCATTTAATGACCTTTCGTTGAGTCAGCCTGTTAAAATTTGTTGGTCTTGTAAAAAGCAAGTTTCATTATATTATTTGTCTTGATATGTAGGAGGCAGTAACCTCCAGCGATCTATTCCTGCGGTTGAAGGAGACAAATTACATTACGCAACCCAAATAAATATTGATAAACGATACGAATTCGGATTTATGCAAACCTAGTTTTGGTATGAAAACAAACAATAATATTTCATATTATGTACCAGTGAAACCAAAAGGCGTTACATTCTTAATCTTAAACGTCGTTAGAAAAACTTACCTCCACGGAATGGCGGAAATCCCAGTCCAAATACAGCTCCAATATCGCCGTCGACCTAAAAAGTTACTGACTGTACAATAAATAAGATAACATCCCGGATGAGGTAGACAAATTACGTAGATGTATAAACAAACTATTAAGCATTCATTTTAATAGGTATAATGGGTTATAACTACATAACAATTTTAAACGATTTAACTGAACAGCTTCAAAACAAACTTAGCCATTAATAAATTATTTCTCTCAGTAATGACACGAAATGTGCCTTCAAAAATCGGCTATGTAGCCATGAACACAGTTGTCCCAAATAAGCTTTGTGCGTTCACAATGTCTTTCCGATGTCCAAACTGCAACAAATTTCGCCGCTCTACACGTAGTTTTCAGTATATTTAGGACATATGTTCATGCATAGCAACAACAGGGTAACAAAATTTAAGGAGTAGCATATTCGGGTCTTTTCTTTTAACCCCCAAACCAAAATTGGGTAATTTTGAAGTTACAGTGATAATTTGGCACCATTCGACTCATCTTAACGAGTCAGTTGGGAAACATTAATTTGACAAAATTTTTTTTTCGATTTTTGAGTTATCAATGGTCCCCCTGGGTAGCTTAAAATTTCGATTTTTCTTAACCTGTAAACTATAATTATATCATTCGTGTGGATTCTATTCTGGAAACCGGTTCTGGAGTTGAATGGATTGAAGCGAAAGCTATCGCTGTAGCTTCAAAACCGTCCAATTTTGACGGGAGCTAAAGGAAAAGACCCATGCATAGTAACACCGATGCTAAAATTTAAACTTAGATATTAACCGTACAGCAAAACGTGTATCCATATATACATGTGTCTATATAGAATTCGTTAAAAGCCCTCTAATATAACTGCACAAAAAGTGAATTTGCTGAGTTTCGGTCGGAACGGTTTTATCGGTCAGGATCGATCCTGCTGCTGACATTTCCGCGGCTATCATCAGTCAATTAATGTAGTTTTCTGATTTATTAGAAAACGCATGTCATATCAACAGTTCGGGACTCTTATGTCAGATGCTGTGCTTAATGTGACAGTAGTTCGACAACTACTACTCGAATGGTAAAATTAAATTCGCGCAATACACATTAGATCAGAAAACGGCAGCCAAAAAATATGGAACGAAGGCTAAAATTTGGACTATCATGTGGGATTGCAACTTGTTACATTCTACCACTGGATCTGCCCATAGACGTTTTGCCGACTCCATTTTCCCGGACCGTCTTTACAAACAGCAGATACTATAGTTGCCATATTCAACAAAAGGCGCAAAATCACGTCAAACTTTCAGATACAATACAAAATTGCTTCCCTAGCAAGGTAATTTAGCGATAAGCAATAATTTTTTATAAATGTTATGGTGTTGCGAAAGGTTTATTACGGAGGTGCACTCGCAATCGGATAAATCCATTAGTAGGCGACTATAAAATAAACTTTTTAGCCACAGTCACTGATAGTTTCAAGACATGAATTGACAAAGTATTAAGGGTCATAACCAATGTCGAATATGCGGCCAAAAATAAGTGTAATTGAAAACGGTCGAAACCGCAATACATCGAACTTACATTAATCGCAATC
This sequence comes from Trileptium ribeirensis, assembly GCA_030248225.1. Taxonomy (NCBI): domain Eukaryota; kingdom Metazoa; phylum Nematoda; class Enoplea; order Enoplida; family Thoracostomopsidae; genus Trileptium; species Trileptium ribeirensis. Next base: position 16,439 of record JASANE010024637.1, read on the forward strand.
AATCGAAAATAATCGAAATTTTATATTTGGAATTAATTTAATTGCAATAAAATCGAAATCGATTGAAATTTCGTTTAGTCGAAATCTATCGAAATTTCGCTCGATTATTTTTGCACCTGTTTGCAGCCGTGACTATATTCTATCTGTTTCAAACACTATCCATGACTACAGCAGTTAGGGGACTTTTATACCACCGTTTTTAAATGGTATAACACCAATTGCATAACGCATTACACTCAGTGACGAGGCTCAAATGCTGAGTAAAAGTGAAATATCTATTATACGAGAAATATGTAGCAGTCATCAGCGCTAACGTAAAGGTACTATCGAGAGTTTATGATGATTTTTCGAAAAGAATATGGGACTTTTCGACATTAGTACATAAAAGGATCGAGCATGACGCGATTCATCTTTACTTTGTCCCTGGTTCTAGTGCGGGTTACCCCTGACTGACTTTTAACGACCATAAAGAAAAATCATTAGCACTACCTACTGGTGGGCACATGGCGTTGTATTTCAAATGTCTTGACAACACCAGTTTAGCACAATAAATTTGGCTGTTTGAAATTTGTAACGATTTGTTAAAGTAAAACAAATAACATGTATGGCATATTTTATACATGCCAAAGCACTAGACTTATCATAAAGAAAACACCGAACCAGCAGAAGTGTTTATTTGCTTACGATCGTAACTTTGTGTAACTCGGGGAATATAAATGTCAAGCACATAACTTTGGGGTACATTATGCTAAATGAACAGATGAAATAATACGTTTTGAATCTTTAGTCCACAAAACAAAAACTATAGCGACCTGGTATCATTTACTTAATTCGAGATATAAATAAAAATGGTTACATTTCGAAATATCAGATATACCGGAAACCTGTATCATCATAATATCACTAAAAACATCATTACACATTAAGTGGACATCATAATACTAATAGTAATAATTAAAAATTCTTAGTATATTAAAAACAAATTGTCCCACAATATTTCAAACTATTCTCATACACAATGAAGCTAAATTTTTTGTTCCGTGTTAGTAATTACACACAAAATAATCACAACTATGTTACGCATCAGAAATGATTGTCGTCTTTCGAGGCAACGAGCATCGAGCCACCAGCGGTGATATCTAGTAGTACTCTGACATCAGTTATTTGACTTACTGGAGATTTAAGAATATTTTCCTCAAGGCAAGCCAATGCTTCATTGGTGAAACGAGCAACTAAACGCAGTTGTCGATCTTCGGTCGAATCGCTAAAATAACACAAAACATAGTATTATATTGTTATTAAACATCCACTGACTTTTTGTGTACTAGACTGGCTAGTCCAAACTTCGGAAATTATAACAGGGCGCCTGAGCCGGGGGGTGCCAGATTTTGTCGCGTTTAGACGTTAATTTTTCTCAGCAGAGGGTTTTGGGCCAAGGGGTACCGGAATTTTTGCCGTAGGATACCTCCATTTTGCCGGGGAACAGCTCAAAATACCGGGACCCCCCACATTGGACTAGCCAGCTAGAACAGCCATTGAAATGCAGTCAACAGCCATTAAAATACAGTCACGCTCTAACACAAATTTTTGTGAATCGTTCGCGAATAGCGATTGAACAGATTTTAATTTTTGGCCAACTGTTAGCGAAATATTTGTTTTTATTTTTGTGCGTTACTGCAATATCAGCATGGTATGATGTGCTGTACTCACTATATTTGACTGTCGCTTTTAAGCGAGCGTGCAACGTTCAACTGTGACAAGTATAATAACTATTTCGTATGTATGTTTCCATAGTTTCCCTATCAAGTAGAAAGTAAATTACATTGAATGTTATATTACACATATAGTTACAATCAGAATTAAGTGCTTAAAAATCGAACGAAGTTTCGTTCGATTTCAACCGTTTTGGTTTAGCGAATTTCGACTGCGTTTAAATAAAAATGTCAATTCGCGTATAAACTAACGAATTTCGATCGAATAAAACAATCAATTTAATAAAAAATGTTATGCATGAGTTAACTTAAGCTGCGCCGCTTACCATCATCTTTTGACAAAAGCAAATGCCATTCCGTTGTTCACTGAACACCAATTTCATTTTTACACAAAAGAACAGAAATTAGTTCGTTTCATATTGGATACATTATAATTTAAAAATTACATTGATGTTGCGAACACATTGATGTTAAAGAACAGGGGCCGAATTGCATTCGTTAATGGCGATATGGAACAGAAAAGTCGAAATTGGATACGGCTATTGAAATTCGACTTTTGTTCTCTAACAACGTTTTGTACATGGTGTCAAAAGAGGATAGTTGGCGGCGCATCATAAATTTACTCTTACATTAGTTTGCGTTTAATTTAACGAATTTAGTTCAACCGAAAATATGTAGATCGATTGTGATATGAAATTGTTCGAATTCGTGTATATTCGATGTTATGTGTACATAAATCTGATTGTAACCGTAATGTATGTAGTCGTGTGCTTCAAATCAGAAATAAGATAATAATTATGGTTAATATTTAATGTGTAAAACTGTTCAATATCTGTGTTCTGTTCGCTTCTGTTAGCGAAATAAGCCTAACCGTAGGTATGACTGAAATGGCGCTAAGACATAACTACTTTTTTACCGGATCGATATATGTATCTTCATCTTTATAATCTTTGTTATAATTTGTTCCACACAGTTGCAGCCACTAACAAAATAAATTTACTGCACATACACACAGATGCGTTTAAAGTGAACATGATACTAATATTTGTTCACGTGTGTTTTTGTACGTTTAGATCTGTCTGTGACTGTAGACATGTCCCACCACATGTACCATCCTAAACGCTGCCCGATATGCACTGGCAGACAATAATTAAAGACCCTTAATGACGGAACCCGCTTTAGGCGCATACACAATGGCTCTTCTAACAACAATATTTTCAACAGTAGTTGTTCTTACAGAACTCGATAGCGTATCGATCGTTACTCGCTCGTTGTTCTTTCGTAGTCAGGAACAAAAATAAGTGCACAAAAAACGAACGCAACAACATTCGTTTGCGTTTACGGTCGTACATAAAACACGGAAAAACATTGGCATGTAAAATTCGTTATAAACGAACGTTCTAACATTTGTTTGCTTTTGCGTTCGTGTTTGTGTATATATTGCGCGTCCGTGACTGTAGTTGTAGGAAAAAAAATTTCACTTTTAAATTTTAAAACAATGCTCGTAAAGCTACTGTCTCAAAGAGAGTACTGTAGTCGATCTTACTAAGGCGACATTTTATGGTTCCCATATTATCGCTAGCGAGACGGCACGATACGTAGTCCCAACACGTTCGGGGATCGCCAAATTTACACCATCTCGACAAATATTATTGGGCAATAAAACTCACGCCCGCGCATGTTCTTGACAGCAAAATTCAGACCCAAAGATTCTTCTTGATCATAACATTCACAGCCCAGGCTTTTGACCACCACATTCACACCTTCAGGCTATTGGGTGTACGACAATTATTATAATTTTCGAAAATATAGCAATATATTGCAATTAATAGGTATACACAAAACAACAGATACAGTGCAAAGTTAAATTGAGGTAGATGAAATATTTTAAGCTAAATCATTAATTTTAAAATCTTCACAGAATGACATACTGCAAAAAATTTTATTATCAATAATCGAAACAAGTCCTTACGAATGAATCCAAACAAACGATGACAGCATATTTATAAAGCCCGCTAGACTATGAACAATCTTTTAAGCCCGACCACATATTTTCAATGATTGCAAGAAATTACCATCCGCGAGAGTCTTTGCGATATTTTGACAGTATGTTCAGGGCATCGTTGTTAATCTCGCGTTTCTTCGACGATCCTCTATAGTCGTATATGCCTTTTCCCGACTTTCGACCTAAACAAAAACTATTTTTCCATATTTCATTGAAATCTAAACTATTCCATGTTTAGTTACACTGCGATGCAGCAGTTCACAAAATTTGACATGGTCTATTCGAGATATGGGCTGCGAAAGACTGGTACTCGTATAGCCAAATAATTGGCAAAACCGTTAAAAACCTGTTTTTGCCATTTTGACCCCGAAGATGGGTTCGAGTTGTTCGCGTTCAACTAAAGGGCACATCCTCACTTTTGCTATTGAATAAAAAAGCATTTGTCGAAATCCGCTCATCAGAAAATGAGTGTTTCAAACAAAAAAAGAATTTTCACTATTTTCAATGTTTCGCTAGCTGTGTTTCAGTAATTTTACGGGGACTATCAGTACCTTATCATCTCATAGTGAAACGCAGCACTCGCGATTGCTAGAACTATGTACCAAAAGTGACTTCCAGATGTAACCAATAAATTAGTAGCTTTAAATTTATATTTATCTTTCGAGGAACATATTTTTTCGCAAATTTACATAATAAAATTGATTTTAGAATATTTCTAAATGTACACATTAGTTGAGATGTTGAGACTCCACTCCATTATTTTGTATTTTGTTGAGAGCTACATACCAGCGAACAATTAGCACGTCTCAAGCCGAATTCTTTGCAAGTGTTACCCAGCTTATAAATATATTGTGCCATTTCCACACTCAAAATGTTTATCCTGAATATTTAGCAATATTATGCTAATTTTTAAGCATAACTATGCTAAATATCTTGCTGTCCTTAAGCTTTGCTAACAGCACCTGTCCCGCCTACAACATACCACTTTGTGGACATTCCCTAACGAAACAACGGATCACAAATTTCCCACCGTAGCTACAGTATGCTCCAAAAATTACCGTCGCATATCCAGCGAGTCGCGAACGAGTGGCTGGCTCGAAATTTCGGAACTATTTAAATGATATATTTTTAGTACAAATTTACTTCGGGCAACTCGTGTGAGATGGACATTCATTTTTGGCGGGTAGTGTAATTATGTAATGTGAAATAAAAATTATATTACTTACAATCATATACAACCAAGTACTGCTTTTTACTACACCTTTTTGCCAAGATAAGTTTTCGGTTCTCGATTACAACACCATAAGGGATGCTAACCATAAATGTTCTATCCTGAACTGTAAAAGAAGTTTATTGAATTACATGCACAAAATGTAACGTACAATATGTTGGCGAAACTGCCAGGTCACTAAACGATAGCTTCAGTGAACACAGGAATACTGCTGTTAAGAATCATAAGAAACATAGCATAACACTTAGCGACCATTTTAACAACGGCAATTGTGATGTCAGCAACATGATAGTTCAGATTATAGAATGATTGCTGACACTACCATATTTCAAGATATAGCTAATTTAACCTCGGTAAACATACTGGATGCCCGACTTAGGACCAAGAAACCTCATGGTATAAATAGCAAATTTCCCAAATTCATGACACGAAATCGGTACTCTACAATTAAAAAAACAACCATGAGTTTTTTACGCTATTTACGTTATTTTACGAAAAAGAAGCAAAGGAATCCTAGACGGGGACCTGGACTAAGCAACAAAAATAATAATCACGATGCCGTAGGTTAAATATTCGCAAGAACAAGAAAATCTTGTTTCGTAGAAATGTCTCCGTCTATATTTAATTTTAACAGAAGAAATTTAGGTAAGCCTGCAATTGCATTCGCAAATCCTGATTTCGATGTACCTTTACATACTAGGGAGATTGTGACAGATGTTGTAGAATATTGTGGCGATCATGAAAACTAACAAACAGTACATGGTGGTACGGTTCATCCACAGAAAATTTGACACTATAAGACTACATAAAATTTTTAAGTTACATGATCTACATAGCGTTTGGTCAAACGATCCCAAATCATTGAGATTCTTCATACATTAGATATCCTTGTAATACGATAAACCTGATGGCAGAAGTATTTTAACTTCAGAGATACAGTATATCTAACTGGTGACTCTAACTACCTTAAAGAGTGTTACAGCCGAAATAATCTCTTGAAGCATAATCACTTTGGGCACGTTATTTGTGGGGATTTGGATATTGGTAATGATCCTTATCTACGTTCGCATTTTGAAAAAGGCCCAAAGTATCGTTCTAATGAAATTTTTATTAAGAACAGATTTATGCGTTGCTTTCGAGAGGATGTTTCCAGATATTACGACTTAATTAAAACTAAAAATATATATCTTCGGTTATAGGAGAGTGGTGAAAATTTGTACAAGACAAGTTGTTCGACGCTATATCTAAATGTCAGTCACGCAGTTACGCAAATTTTATGCCAGACCAGATAAATATAAATACAAACGGTTGTCTATCGGACTTGAAAAGCAAACATATTATCACTGTAGTAGATAAAGCTATTCAAAACTATGCTTGTATATGTAAAAATTCTACTTAAAACAAGTATAGCGTGAATTAGAAGCTGCAGTTTAAGGCAATGTAATGCAGTTGTGAGACACCTTACTAGAGTTTGTGATCAATTCAATATTTATCCGACAAATGAGGGCATGGATCTTGCATTCATTCAGATTATACCGAAAGTGCACAAATCCATCAAATTTAGGACTATTATTAGCAGTAGAACTGCTGTGACCAAAAAACATTCGATCAGCGCTTAAGCTGATACAAGCCAGAATGTAATGTCATTGCAGTTCCATTAAGAAACGAACAGGTGCAACTCATTTTTCGATTATTGAATTCTGAGTGAGTGCGTGAAATGAGCGAAATGAAGAATTCTCACTTGCCAAAATGGTAAATTTGGACGGTGTGGGTTTCTGGTTTTTTGGGGTGACACGCATAACTCAAGTTTGGCTGGAGGATTGAAGATATCCCCCCGAAAAACGGGCCAAAGCGGCGTGGGTTGGGTTGCCGAAAGGGCCCAGAAAATCATGTTACTTCATTTTTAGAGCAAATAAGCCTCTATAAATCTGTACATAATGCTGTGCTACGCAATTCTCTTCGCATACAGGATTTGGATCAAAAGGGGTTCTACAATGTGCCCGTGAACCTAAAATCACGAAAATGATAATATCTAAGCAACCGCTCGAGCTATATTGGTGTATCTGATCTCAGTTCGTAGAGCAAAATTCATTCTCTACATACCTGCTATTGTCATTATTATGCTGCAGGCTGGGCTCAAAAAGTCTTTTCGAAGGTCCATGGGACCGAAAATGGTAATAACTTTCCAACCGGTCGAGTTATATAGGTGTTTTTGGCATCATTTTGCAGAGTAATTAATCCTCTATGTAGCTGCAAATAATGTGCTGCTATTGACTTTAGTTATATAGCAAGGTTGAACCAAAAATGGTTTTAATCGGCCCATGGGACCCAAAATACACGGAAATGGCATTATATCTTCACTAGCTAGAGCTATGAAGGTGTTTAATTGCATTCTGCACAGCAATTCATCCTATATACAGCCTCAAACAGTGTGCTGTTACTGTCATTCTTTTACTGCAGAGCTAGGTCAGAAATGATTTTTAATGTGCCCATGCGACCCAAAATACACGAAAATGGTAACATCTCTTCATTCACTAGAGCTATGTATGTGTTTTTGGTCCAATTTTGTAGAGTAATTCATCGTCTATCTGGCTTCAAATGAGGCGCTGCTATTTTCATTACTTACACTGCAAGGTTAGGTCAAAAAGGGTATTCAATGAGGCTGGTACCCAAAAGTAATATCTCTTCAACCGCTATATAGATGTTTTTGGTCTCATTTTGTAGAGCTCTTCATCCTCTAAGTACGTCTAAATTGCGAGTACAATGATTGATATACCTTCTCAACTATTCCAGAAACGTGGTTGATATTGGGTGTCGCTAAATATACTAAGCATGCACAATTTGTGTGACTGACTGTATTTATTAATGTATTCAAATTAAAATACATCTTAACCTTTACATTATCTTCATTTCATGCTATTTAGCTTGATATCTAACACACTTTTTTGACGAATAAATGTATGGTATTACCTAGGATAAACACAGCGGTATGGTACGAATTACAGTTAAAATTGACATTTAACATTTTGTCAATCTTGCTCACAATTCATAGCAATGTGATTTTACCAACTGCTTTTTTAAGAGAAACATTATTTTATTGATAACTGACTTAATATTTTTAACATGTCAGCACAAATCTTTCAGTACACTAGTCGATACAAGAATGATATTAGTGTGATAAAACTTCATATTCTTAACAGCCTCGATGAAATGTTATATTTGTTTAGCAGCAGAAAAAACAAATATGCCGATGTTTTCGCCAGCCGGTTGTTCACTGTGGGTCCAGAAACAGTGTTTCGCTTGTGTTGATGTGACATTATAAACATGGTAGGTTTAATTTGTATATTTAGCGCACGTAAATGTCAACTCATAAGTTGTTTTAACTATTATTAGCTCAAATTATAGAAATATTGTATAAATATTCGCTATATTGTTTATAGTACACGCATTTCGTAGCTTTCGAGAGGATGTTTTAACTTTATTATATGACAAATTGGTGCCGCGAAGGTTTGACTTATTTTTAGCCCCGTGATGTTGTGGTTTTAAAGCAGTTTTTTGTGCAACCGTCTTCATCGAATGTTAATACCGTAATCCGAGGTAGTGTGATATTACATTGTTTTGTCTAGAAGTGAAGCGGTGCTGTGGTCGTTCGTCACTGATCATAATTTCGGCAGTTTATTTCTATTCGTCGTCAGTCTTTATTGCTATTTCAACAGTTTTAATCTTTTATAATTTTGCACACAAGAATGTCAAGCTTATATGTTGTACAATCAAACATTTATGCCTGAACGACTATATTCTTGCAAGATCGTGGCTTATATGCTCATTTTTCTGGACATGTCAGTTTTGAACTAAATCTTATTGCGTGTTAGGTACAGTATTCGTTTTCCGTTTTTTCGCGTAACTTCAGTTTCCTAAACATGTTATTGCCACATATCTTCCTTTTCTAAGGGTCGCTTGCTAAAATTGTGTAGTAAGGAAACATGCTGTTTACTTCTAAATGTAGTAAAGTATCGCCGACTCACAAATATTTTAATGGTTCCATTTAGTCGGTTTTAAGATTTTACCGTATTTGCCGATCGCACCATACAATAAAATAGTGCAACTTTTGGCCTGCTTCATGTACAAATTGAAGTTAGAATAAATGGCGGTGTCTAAAAGGATTTGATTTTCTAAAATCAATGCTCTTGATTGTCTACAAAATACGTCCAGATTGTATTTATTCGTGATAAATAAAAAAAGTTGTTTATTATTTTAGCCGCTCACTTGCTTTGGCCATTTGACAATGAAAATGGTGTAAATCAGTGGATCCCGTTGGCTTAGTAAAAGCTAGCTGGTTGATGTAAGGTTCAAGGGGCAAAGGAAAGCCCGCACGATGTTATTCTAGGTATACTCATCGTAAGGCTAAGGGGCAGGGGCAGCATGGTAATATTTAAATCAAAAATCTTGCTTTGTAAACCATGAGTTTTGCTCGTCTAGTTGAGAATTTGGTTACAGCTTTTATAAAAATCACAAAACTTAAAGCCCCAGATGCTTAATTTATGTTGCTCTTTCGATATATTTTACAATAAGTCACTGATCGATAGGTTCGTTTATTCTTAGCGGTGTATAATTGAAAATTACTAATAATCTGTGGATTATAAGAAGAAACTCTTAGGCAGTTAAAGTGTCATGATTTTTTTTCTAGGGCTTACTACTTCGCCCCGTTTTCGCTTTAATATCGAGGTAAAGCAACTTGAAAACACATTTCTCTTTCATGACTTAATCATTAGTAAGCTGCAAGTCTAGTAGCATAAAGAATGTCGGCAACAGCTGGCAGAAATATGTAGTTGTGAAAATTTGAACGCATGATATTTAGGAATATATCACTGGAAATTTGGGTATATGGTAATAACTTAAGAAACTTGTCAATTTGTCGAGCTGGCGTCTGAGATTGGTAAGTAGTTCAAACCGAAAGTTTGCAGAAATTTGGCTAAATTTCTATAGTGAAACCATTGAAATCATACTTGTTTTAACAGTGGGTACGCTGCGAAGTTAAATTGGAATTCGAAAAGCAAATACAAAGCAAGTCTGCAGCACAAGCCTTGTAATGAAAGGGCTATTAACATTGAAATTTCATTAGTTACATTTTACATTGCACAAATATATATATATAGCCCGTTTTCAATTAAAATGGTAAGTTTGTTTTGACTCGGAAAACTTTTATGTAGTAGGCGCAGATCACTTTATATAAACTTCTCATTGCGCTTGTATAAACGATATAGCGGCGTTGTGTACGAACAATGTAACTTGTATGTAAAATATAATCATAGATTAACATACAGATGAACAGGGTAGACTTTCCCCATGAGGTTTTGATATCCGCGGGGCCTCGCAGACTCCCCCACCTCCAAGATTTTGGCTTAAAGTTAATGTATGTCTCATATACAAAGAATTTAGCTTAGGCTTTGTATATGGAGAACGGCACGACCTGCATTTTATTTACACCACTCAGGGTTACTTTGTCTTTGTTACTTTTAAAATGAAGCACTGTGAAAGTGAACCAGCAGTTTTTGATGTTAGTTTCTTGGATTTTGATTATTTATCTTGGATGATTTGAATGAATTATGAAAAATTTTGAGTAGTACTACATTTTGTTAAACTTGGTACGAATTTTTGTTTTGAAATATTGATTTAAATCATAATACAGTGCACAAACGCATGCATGGCCGAGTCTTATGAATTTATGATTCACATATGCGTATATATTTATAAATAATTGAAACGGAGCAAGCGGAGTTTCCACTGAAGCGATTAAGGGAAAATATGTGAAAATTCCTTTTTTTTGTCTGTCGCTGTCATTCATAATTTCGACAAATGTTTTTCATCTATAACAAAAGTGTAGATGATGTGCCTTGTAGTTGAACGGGAACAGCTCCGAACTCATATTCGGGCTCAAAATGGCAAAAAAGTTGTTAAGGGTTCTTTGCCAAATCTGAATACAGATAAAAGTGTATCGCAGCCTATCTCCGAGCACAGGCTTCGCATTGAAAAATGGAGAACACTATAAGTAGAATCAACTCATTGAAATCTACAATTTTACTCACCACGACTTTTTTTGTGGACTACTCCCTGAGCCGCTGTGGGCCCGAATATGGTTTGTCGACGCATGCGTAGTTGCAAATTTCTGTGTATATTTCGTCACATACTTTAATATTATTGACGCTACCAATAGATTCCGTTTAGTGAAATTCTTTGCATTCGTCGCATGTCTCGCTCAAGATTTGAAAGCATACGATTTTATTCCTCCATGTTCTAAAGCAAAGGGCAGAAGCATACCGACTGGTATGGATTGTATACAGTGACCTTTGTCATCTCGGAATGACAGGCATTTTGAGATTGATTTTGTGACTATTAATTATCATTCATTGCAGAATTGGCTGAGAAAGAGTTGAATATTTTATAATGAAACATGAAATACTCGTTATTTTAGTTAATGCTTAGAATTTAATCTGTGTTACCTGTCACCTGTAATTTTAAAATATTTCATGGGGGCCTCCAGACTATGCTCACTGGTGCTACGTTTGCTGCCAATAACAGGAAACTGTGGTGAAAATAGATGACAATGTCTAATATTTGCTTCAGTTTCTATAGCCAAGTTGGCAGCTTGTGTAAGCATGTACGCTAGATAATACATTTATCGTGAAACTTTAAATTTGTTCAAGAGGCAATAAGGATTGAGACTACTATTTATGAAAATCATCGTGATACCTCACTGCATATTAGCGCCACATTATCACGTAACATTGTGCAGCTGAGCTACCTTCATTTAGCCTAGCGTAGTGAGACTTTACAGTACAAAGAGCGCTTTTTAACTTTAATAGCCGACCTAAAGTCATTGACCGGACTAATGTGTTGCAGTACTGGTTTTCGTGAGGTATTAATCTTCGAAAACATTTCATTTTAGTGTGGAAATCCAGCGTAGTAGGAACATAGTAATCCGTATTGCAAGTTTCCTTTCTCGTAGTTAACACCTTGAGGCGTGTGAAAGCTTAATGTTTGGCAATGATCGATTTTTACGAAACCTTTCTGAAGTTCGTTGATTTTGGCTATGCTTGTTATGCAATTCACATTTTTGGCTGATAGCTCACCTAAAATAATCATAAATCGACCTTTTCTAGACCTAAAGTTTTTCGCATCGCTATGATTAAAATACGGTCGAATACACTAAAAGTGAATATAATGACTCGTGCTTTTAGAATTCTGATATGATCTCATGACATTGTAATTTTAGTTAAAATATTCTGCTGGCTAACAGTTACGTGTTCCGTCTACGACTCAATCGATTGGTTGGAAATTTGTGGACTCAAATTATTCACTATCGATGGTTGTTGGTGGCATGGTTTGAAGCTTTTGTCAGAGCATATACTCGAGCGCCTGGGAAACTGTGCAATTCGAACTATGTGGTCGCGATGAGTACTTTTCTTCCGTGGCATAGCTTAATTATATAACTGCTCGGAAAATGGTAACTGATTTCTTTTCTCAGTTTTGTCCAGTTTGATGGATTTTAACAGTAACTAGTCACAGCTCTATTAAAATGAGTTAGTTGTATGCATTTTCATTGTTTGACACGAGACTAATCTTTAAGAAGTCTGCCATTATTATTTTGAAATAGGCTGTGGGTGTTGGTTCATGAATCAAATGTAAACAAGCACCAGATTGGACCAGTGTTATTATTAAACCCTTACGAAAGTCACTGTTGGGTCGATCTGTTCTTCTAACAAGGGAAAATGGGCTCTGAGACGACCGCTTATTGGTCGTTTTATAAGAAGTGGTGATATAATTATTATTACAAGGTGCTATCTTGCAGTGGAACTAGAATTGCATGTACAATGAAATGTGAGTGAATATTGCGATTTGGTCGCAGCGTGCTGAAATTATGGAGATACATAAAGTATATCACAAGTTCTTTTTATGTTCAATGACATGTCGTTAGATATATAATATTATTTGCTAGATTTAGATTTGAAAATTTTGCGGCTCTTATTTAAATTTATTCTGAAAACTTCGAAATTATATCCATAGTTATTATTGCAGAACATAATGCACGTACAGCAGCCATGTAACAAAAATCATTGTCGCTGAACCTTGGACTCCTAAGTCTAGGCAAACATTAGTGAATCGTTTAATCAGAAGCGATTTACGTATGACAACTATGATGATTCATTACTATAAACTAACAACAGTTGAAATGGAGATACATAAAGTATATCACAAGTTGTTTTTACGTTCAATGACATGTCGTTAGATATATAATATTATTTGCTAGATTTAGATTTGAAAATTTTGTGGCTCTTATTTAAATTTATTCTAAAAACTTCGAAATTATATCCATAGTTATTATTGCAGAACATAATGCACGTACAGCAGCCAAGTTTCAGCAGCCATGTAACAAAAATCATTGTCACTGAACCTTGGACTCCTAAGTCTAGGCAAACATTAATGAATCGTTTAATCAGAAGCGATTTACGTATGACAACTATGATGATTCATTACTATAAACTAACAACAGTTGAAATCGGCTTAGAATTGTAATTGAGCTGATAACTTTTATATGAATTTTGGTCGTCATCCTATGATTAGAAATTAAATTTTTGTTCTGATTGATGAACAAAAATGTTAATGACTGTTTATTTATCAAAAATTATTGTGATTTTGTATTTGAACGTTCACTACTAATGAGTAATGAATCCAGTTTCTATATGTAATAACTGAAATATGCCATTGGGTTTTTATTGGTAAAATTTATCTGTACATGGTTATTGATGTGTCATTTAACTGACTACGTGATGAAATTTTCTAAGTAATGACTTTTTATAGCAAGCACTAATGTTGACGAGATATTAGAATATATGTCTACATGAATTACATTTCATTAAGCTCACATGTCTACGTAAGCATTTGACCTGGTGACAACTGATGTATGCTACAAAGTAGTCTGAGTATTGCGCGGTGTGTACATAGTGATAGATTTTGAAAGGCCTATGTACGCAAACATACGTAATTGCTTATTATTCAGATTAGTTTTTTGAAGCGTTAAAATATTTTATGTCAATCTCATAAGATTTCAAGCAACATACAAACGTGCTTGTACCACAGTTTGTAGCTGGTGTTTAAAATAGGGACGACCCGTGTTTTCGGTTGCTTCGAGTGTTCCCGGTTTGTTGCGTATGTACGATAGATAGATAATTAATCCTGATACATAATTCTTATCACTACATACATAGTCATAATCATTACACAATCCTGATCAGGAGATCTGCTTTAATTATCTTTTTCCAAGTTATGTTACTTATTCTTTTAATCCAGATGGAAGACGACTGTAGATAGTAGGTCTTAGCCTTGTTTTTATTAAGATGTGACCGACCCACATTTCATTATTATACACGTATTATTTTGGACTGTATCTCACTATTTATTGCATTTTTGAATCCAATGACGCTGTTTTTATTGACAATTTAGCTACACTGTAATATGTATAAACCTACAATATTTTTGCTCCATGTGTAATAACTATATATTCCGACGTTCTTATGTAGCATGTACAGTTAGAAATAGATTTAAAATGTACTGATGTATATATTTGCTAACATTTTGGCTTAGACTCGGACGTGTTTTCAATCCACTAACCTACATGCAAATTTACGTACATGGGAATTTATTTATCGGCAGGTGGTTTAATGCCAATCACAGCTATATATGTATCCTGCTTACTTAATGATTTTGCGATTTCACTGCTTCAAAGTGGCACATATGTTGCATATTCCTACGTAATGATTGGACAGTGGTATATTTCTATGAGTTTCCACGTAAAAGTATTATTATTGATTTTTTTCAAGGATCTATGTATCAAATTTTGTTGTATATATACTGTTATGAAACTCATATTTTTTGCATAGTCATCAACAATTAGATAGTTAGGCTTGATTATCTATGTCGCTGGTTGTATTGAGCAGTAATGTTCTGTGACAACACATATATATTTATATATACTTCGTTTTTTAATATATATCACAGTTATATATTTAAAATATAAGTCGTATATATATCCGGTTTTTTTTCTTGCATCTTTGCTCGCGTGAGCACTTTTGTGATGTTTTATCAAAATATATCGTGCGTTAATTTATGTGTATGTATTTATCTGGGTTGACCAGAAAAACACGCTTTATATTAATTTAGTTGGGTGTTATATCGACGAGGTTCTATATATTTCGCCGGAATTTTCATAAACCAGTTAAACAAATAGGTGGATCGTCAGCTGAAAATCCACCTCTATTAGCATTTGTAAAGTTGCTGTTATAAATAAGTTGTTGTTATTTGAGTAATTCGTAGATTGTTTTCTATCGACTATTGAGTTTTGTGACATAGAGCTTGTGTCGCATTGGAACGGTTTTGTTAATGCTAAGGCGGGGCAAGTCAAAACATTCTTACTAATAATAGCCTACTGGTACTCTGGATCTAAATGTTACTTGAATTTAAAAATTAATTTGGGACAACATTTGAAGTTGTTGAAGCTTGGGATATTTAAGTCAGCGCGGGATTGGCTGAGGGCCTCACTTTAGTTCTATCGTCAGAGAGTTCGACAGTTGTTGGTTAGCCTCACTTCACTTCTGTCGTCAGAGAGTTCGATAGTTGTTGGTTAGCCTCAGATTTATCCGACAGTTTTAAAGTTTTGACGATTATCTTGCTGCTCCAGTTATTCGTTAGTTATTGCGTGACTGTTTGTTTTGTTGTCGGTTGGTTCTTCGCTACTGCTTTCTTTTGTGGTTATCGTAAGTCAGTTCTATATTGTGGTTTGGACTTTGTGGAGGTATTAACTGGTTACTTCTGTTTTCCTAGCGGCTTAAAGATTTTGGACTTTAGCTTATTCGGTTTACGGCATAGAGGCGTCCCTGCTTATTGGTTACTCGCGCAAATAACATCTCAGCATTCTATTACTGGGCAATTATTGTGGACAGTCACGCGGTTTTTCTTGGACATTAAGGCGACATAAAGATATTGTGTGAAGAAGTAAAGACAGAGACACTGCGGTATGATGATGAGTATTAAAGAGCGTGTGCTCACTTTTGCGATATTTTAACAAATAATTGTCTTTTGTGTTTGAAGGTTTTATTGATTGGTCGGTTTGGCGGATTTTGTGTTCTGGATTTTGTACGTGCGTACTTTGCTCATCATTTCAGTTGGAGTTACTTGTTTTGAACCGCAGTATAATTACAATATTTACTCGTATTGAAGCCGCGTTTATTTCTTTTGCTAAGAATAAGTGGAGTGGAATTATTTGTGTATAGACATTGATAGTATCATAGCTTAGAGGCCAGGCTGATAGTTGACTTTGAGTACTTTGAGATATTGATTTGGCTTAAGCTGTACATTGAATTAAGCGTTAGAGTTCATTGCTATTCGTAACGACAGTCGGACATTCCCAAAAGTCCAGAGTGCTGAATTAACCATAAAACCTTACGTTCGATAGTTCTTCGTTACATTAGTCTTTAATGCTCAAATAAAACGATAACCACTCCTGCTTTAAAAAATATATATTCATTCATTCATTAATTGATAACTGACTTATTTTGGCATAAATCTGTCAATGCAGCATTTGACAGCGGAATGGTTATTTGTTCGTAACTCTAAGCTTAAATAAAAACGAAAACTATTCCTCAATGCTTTGAAACATGTACACGGAGTAGCCGCCGTAATGTATAGGGGTTTCAGATTGCCGTAACAAATTTAGGTAACCAAAGGCTTGCTTCTTCAAAGTTGGGGGGACGGACAAAAATTTTTGATGCCCCCTGGTAAAATTACCACCAGCAAAATTTTTGCATTCTCGGGTAAAAACAGCCCCATAAAATTTGATAGAATTTTCCCAACAATCCCTTTCTACAGTTAAAGGTTGATTAATTTCAGAAAAAATGGTCGAAAGTTTGGTTTTAACCACAACTAAGACGTTTTTCACCGCTTCTGAGCCCTTATTTTATTACCAGTTTTTTTAAAACTATCTCCCTGAAAACTATTGTGAAAAATTTTAGATTTCGAAACCGAAGGCGCCCCCGTTCAAGCCAAGGAGCCTCTCAGTCCATGACTCCTGGCGAAGTTGTTTTCAGCGAATGGAGAAGTCAGATATGATAATTTACAAAAAGCCGCAGCAAATGAGCGAGTACACAATATTATTCTTCTACAAAACTTACCGTGGTTTAATAAATCCTTACAATATGAAACACACATATTATTTAGAGTACCGAACATAATGTAAATCCACAATAAATAATGTGCGCCAGAAATGGCAATCACGTTTTGAGTACCGAATGAATGTCGCGCTAGCACAGCTCATTTTTCGGGTACTGCACAGTCACGATCAAAAATACTTGCCATCCATTTCGCCATTGTCATAATACACTACTAACTTATAGAATTTCGATTATAGGAAATTTCGGTGGATTTTGATCGATTGAGATTTCGATTGCAGTTGCTTTTGGGTGTAGTTATCCAACAAGTTTTACATCAGGGGGGCTACCCCCATTAGGCCATGGAACCCCAACCCCCAAGTCCCTAGTCTGCCCCGGCCGATAATTTTTTGCAAAAATATGGGAAAATTGGCAACCGGTGATATGGGCAAAAATGAGGGTGCGACGGTGGGTCGTCCACTTTTTGTCACCGCTACCCTCCCAACGACCCCCATGACATGATTTTCTCCACACTGATCCCAGCTATCCATCTGACGATTTCAGCATATAAATTTTGAATGCACACGGAAAGTCGCATACTTCGATTTTATAATGTCCAATAAATATGACATCACAGAAATACGATTTTTCAAGATCAAAAATTCAGGTTAAATTTGACTAACCTAGAAAACCAGCTGCTACCATGTCGTTCAACACACCCATATCAGCGCCACCTATACGAGGACCCAACGTTTTAGCTGAAATTATATTAACGCAATATTATGGCATGCCGATCAAAACACTCGAAACGATAATATTTTAGCTTCGGCTAAACCAAACAGCCATCATAAAACAAGACCCCACTGTTTTGCTACTATATCGCAGATATCATCTGTAGTTACCATTATTATAATCACTTGTAAACAGACTTTGTGTTAGATGTATCCCACCCTAACTATATTCCGAAAACGCGGTTCAACAATCCAAAACACATTGAAGAAAACGGAAAATTTATGATGAGCTCTAGATAAATAAACCACTGTACTCAGCGAAAAATCTATTATATACATAGAGCATTCTTGACACCCTGTACGCAATACATAAACAAACAAATAAAGAAGACATTTTGAAAATCGGGTTCGCCGAGTGCAAATCTCTTGTAACCACGTGAATAGGTATAAATGTAGTCAAGTTGATCTCTAGATAATAAAACCATTCCATTGAGCATGCTCGTTGAAAGGTAAAAACACGCAAAAACGTGCCGAAATTTGAAAAATCGACATTTCTGGCAAGTGCAAGGAATTATATTCAGGAGTGATCATGGTCCCACAAAAAGTGTTGTTCAATCATTCGATGAGCTGATTCTGTCTGGTTGTTTCCGTTTTTCGATGTGAAGCCTGCGTCGCGAGATACGGGGTGCCAAACACTGGAACCGGAATGATCAGATTAGGCGGAAGTGTTCGCGTTAAACTAAATTGGCACATCGTCTTTACTTTGGCTATCGAACAAAAAACTTATTGACATCCATCCACCGAAGATCAGTTATGAGTGACAACGAGACAAAAGATCAATTTTCACGATTTTTCTCGTAGCGCCCTCGGTCGAAACTCCGCCTCGCTCCGTTTCAATTAAATAAACGTTAAACACCTCTCAAGCGAGCTTATTAAACAATATTGTACATAAACTTGCTAGATAAATATTAAGCAAAATTCGAAGTTATTCTTAAAACAAAATTAAAAACATTCAACCAATAGCACACTACCTTGACAAGTACTATACAAAAGCTTGCCAATAAACCATATTCCAAACACCAACTGGAATCAATGTTTATGTTGCTAAACACAATGTTTATTCAACAAAACATAAATAGAAGTGCTACCGTCCAAAAGCCTAGATCAGGAATACAATGTGGTGTAGTTCACTGATACATGACGAATAAGATTAAACATTCTGCACAACTAAAGAAAACACGCATTCGCAAGAGAAAATGAATTTTACGTTTGGCATGACGATATTCTTCCAACATTATTAAAACGTTATTGTGCAGTGCTAATCATAGCAATAAATAGTTCAGAAACAGTACAATCAGAATCATATAGTTTGAACGGTAGCAAGTAACTAAATGTACCGAAAATGGAACGAGACAACTTTGTTACATAAATAGTCTGAATGAAACGAAAAATAGTGCGAGCAGGGTGATTCGTCCCGAGGAATCACAACGAATAACTATTAAATCACGTCACTTTGGCAAACCGATAAATCCATCTTGATGTTTGTTGTAGCGATTTATTTTAAAACTTAATGCTATCAAAACTAGAGGTTAGGATACTGTCACGATATTTGGCGTTTTCGAGACGTGGCGTATAACTTCTATTGAAAGCATAAAAATTACAATTCTGTAAAATTGAGTACAACTGTTGATGTACTGTCAGCAAGCTCATCTCGGTATTCCATTCAGTTAAGCTATGGTATACGGAATGTTATTAAATGTAAACCCATGTTTACATCAATTTACAACAGGCATTACAGTTACATTGATTGAGTTAAAATAATATGATTGTGATTAATGATGTGTTAGTTTGCAATTAATGTAACGAATTTCGATTAAATGGAGAGCGTTCGATTTTTGCGCCCTTAGTACTGACCGTAACTGTTACAGAAAATCGAAACACACCAGCAAAAAAGAAGGGACTTTGCCACATTAAATAAGTTACCTCAAACCTAGTCGTGCATTAAGCCGATGTGTATTCGTTATATCGCGGAAATCAGAAAGTAATGTGAGCAAAAACTACCATAATATTCAACGTTAATCTTTATGTATCATACTTTGTTTTGCACCATACGTATCTCCGCATACACCACCGAGCTTCAGGAACAGGGGAAAAGACAACACCCATTTTGCCGACTGCGAACCTTATCGCGATCACCCCTAGAATGTGACCCTTCGCTGATCAAACTCCGACACCGACATTTTTTGGTTTACAACCAAAAATGATGTGTAAACTGATCACGGAAATTTGATGTATTTTTACGTAAAATAAATAAAAAAGCTGATCTCCACTGAAAACACGTGATATATTTTAATTTATTTACGTGTTTCACCTTACAACGAGTATCTATTAGATTATAGCTATATAGAGCCAATTTGACTATATTATACCGTTTATGGGTTTTCAAGGGTTTTACCGTGGACAAACCCAATTTGCAAAATGTAGTGAGCTTTCAGTGTGTTTGGTTATTTATTGCATACAGGGCATCAAGGGTGGTCTATATATAGGTTTTTCGGTACGCTGAATACGAGTCCACCACTAATATTTCTTACTTTTTAAGATGCTTTCATTGGGTTTAGAGTCAACGAACCAGATTGTCAGAATATAGTCTGTCTTAAGTATCTTGGTTATGTATGCCAGAAAGGGTATGAAGAATGTTATATGTAAAAGTTTTCAGTATGCTGGATACGAAGGTTTGGTTATCTAGTGTCTAGTCTCGATAATTCGTGTGATTTCAGTTGTTTTCGATGGGTTTTGGGGTCAACAAGTTTTTACGATTTTTAATGGGTTCAGGGTTACAGAGGTTTTAGTGCAGTATATACATCAAACACAAAGCCTGTTAGTTACAAGGTGATTTTACAAAACTAACACTTGATGGAACCATGTTAGCTCCGTTTCGCCCCCACTTGCTAGTTACGAGTTTATAAATGGCACCGAAACGTCTCTACTGAAATTAAAAGCAACTTATAAACTAATTTTTACTTTATTTAATCAAATTTTTAACTTCAAAACGAGATTTTTATTAAAAGTTACGTCCCAGTTCATAAGTCAAGTGGGAGTTTTTACGGGGGTGGGGGAGGGCGGGGCAAAAATTTTGGCAAGGGTACAAACTCAGCGATAACCATTTTTTTCCAGAAGGCCACAACCCCCCATTTTGGAGAAGCCAGACATTAACAGTTACGTTTTGGGCAACAGTAATTACGATACCAAACCGCAATATCATCCTGATCATGCATGATAATGAAAATGTTATCATATACACACGAAGCCAGCATTTTACGTTTATCAATACTACCAGGAGTGTATAAAATTAGAGAATTATTCTTTTCGATACTATAATGTTACTGCATGCTTAAATATAAAGCAGCATTTTCCGCCTTATGTACATCATTTTTGCCGGGTGTCATCATACACAGACACCTTAATTTTGTGGGGGTGCGAGTCACCCCAATCTTATCGGAGGTGGTGTGTCGGTAGGATAACTGTTATCAGTTTAACCGACTGCCCCTTAAAACTGGGTGTCCGACATACCCTCACCCCATAAAGCTGATGAATGTGTACATGATAACAACTCAGGTAATCATGATGTTACGAACGAAAACTCCCATGTCAACAAGCAGTGGTTCACACTGTGGTGATGGGAAGTGTCATAGTTTTCTCTTAAGTACTCTTGATGGTGCTAGCTGTTGTATTTAGAACGTATTCGGTACCAGAAATCCAACTTTTTTCAGAAATCACAAGACACATAAGGCAAAATAAACAAGCCTATGTAACGTCAACGAATGTAACCAGATCACAAGGATTTCAAGATTTAATCTAACAAAACGGTAAACCTATGACAAAACACAAATTTAAATTATTTACCCAAAAATGATGCGACATGTTCTGCTACATCGATTCCCACCTCATCAGCCAGCGTAGCAGTGCCAACGGGCCAGCCGTAATCTTTCGTTATTGTGTCTAATTCTTTAGGTTCACATCCCTCCTGAAATTTGCAGAATAATTATACTAAACCATAATTTCCAATGTACACTCATTTATTTTGACTCCGCTTAAATACAAAAGCAAAAGAAACATTCGGTCGCTTGTGCCAACGTCGTTGTCTTTCTGCCCACCGCAGGGTTGTGTAGTAGCATTGACTACCATCCCTTGACTAGAGCAGGAAAACGGCTCATTGGTGGTTGGGTTTTATGACGCTCATTGCAGAGAGTAACAAGAATTACGGTTCCATTTTTGGAATCAAAGTTCCGGGTTCCGGTTTCGGTCTCTTGGATGTCCACATGGCGAGATTTTTAATAAAAGTTTTCCATTTCTTAGTTAAAATTAGACAACAAACTAAAACATTATTGCAACACTATTCTTGTTACTATTTATATGACAAGAAAACAAAATACTTTCCGCTTGCTATACCGCCTAAACAATTTAAACGGCACAGAGTGCTAACGCTGGTCAATCAATCACTATAATTTTTACTCCTTTGTCCAGAATTTATTGGCTATGCCACTACCCATTGGTTCCCGCTTTGTATTCCTCGATAAAGAACTACTACCAGTTCTCATTATGCTCGTTATGCCACAATAATTTCGAGTATTTTGCTTTGTTGGAAACACCAGTAATTCGTTGCCGAGGCAAACCAGACGGTTGTGGTTAGTCTGGGTTATAGCCTAATTGTTGGTTCCAAATTGAGCTTCCTGAGCACCAGGCAAAGGCACAGATAGGCAAAAATATTCGTATTGCAGTACATTAAGTGAAACAGTGGCTGTAAATTTTTAACAAATATTAGATGACTTCTCCGCACAAATGTGATAAAGGAGGAGCCTACTTGCTAAATGTAGGCATGGGAATGTCGAAAATGTAAAATTTTTTGACTACTGCCACATGTGGCTTTTTTAGTTAATTCCCCTACACACGCAGTTTTATTCGACTGTTCAAACATTAATTTGAACCCGACTTTTTTCACAGACTGACAAAGATTAGCCCCATGGACAAAGAAATTTTGAAGACAGTTCGCTTTTGGCATTGTGGTGAAGGTTGGTGAATTTGCTATTCCATCGAGCAGTATTTTTTCGCCAAAACATGAAGGAATAATTATTGTTTCATTGTATTTAGCAATGCAACACTGAAAACATTCGAAAATAAGAATCAAAGCTGTCAAGAAAATTAAGGAAATTATACGTTGCAGGGCCCGTTATTTCCGAATTGGTTGATTCCTTGTAAGTACAATTGCATTATTTGTACGCAGTTGCCCTACAAAATGTGTAGATACAAAATAGTTCACAACGTACAACTGCCATAATTATTTAACAATTTTATTAACGAAAATTTGCATTTATAGCGCCAAGCAGCACTTCAGCGGGCTAACTACGTACTCAATGTACATTTAAAACAGTGAAACCGTGTTTAATCGGTTAAATAACTCTATATGCCCATCGTTCTCCCTAACAAACAACAAGCTCATTAATACTTGCTTTTATTTTAATTTATTAAGATCATTATCCAGTTTCAGTTTCGGTTAGGGTTACTCACTGGATCGTTGGTTATTAGCGATGAGATGGCCGGTACCCCAAAAATCTTATGTGGGTAACCGATACTCCCTGACATCAGTAACGGTAAGCTGAAAAATAATCATGTCGAAGCATGGCGGTAAAGAGTATAATGATATAATTTTCCACAAAATATTATATAAAGTTCTTTTTACCACGTTCTGACCATTTAAAGACTGCACTACACAATATTATGAAATACATGAAAAAAGCCTTTGCAATTAAAATGGCGGGCAGTGTAGACATTAGTATCATTTCAAATTTGTCATCCAATTTTCTCTAAACCCACTATAGTATATTCACCAAGTGAAGCCACAATAAATTATACTTAAAACTAACCTGTAATAATCTAACAGCTTCGGAAAGCATTGGACCAAGACATCGCACTGTATAAAATCCAGGACCATCTCCAACTGTAATAACGTATTTTTTCTGCTTTAGACCAACTTGCACCGCCGCAGCTAAAATCAGTTATACCAGTAAACTTAACGCGACCACCAACTATTTTACTAGTAACTCTATCGAGATTGCAAAACATAGTGAAGCATAGGCACACCTATGCATTTTTGCATGAAGAGCCAATCAGCTCTCTATAGCATACGTCGATATTCCATATGTGGATATCACACAATACCGTAAAACTTAGAATAAAACTAACGCTGACAATAAGTTTCCCATGCCCTAAAACCACCCAAGTGCAAGCTACCAGCCCCGAGGACGTCACAATAAATTTGGGAATTTTAGGTCGATGAACCATCAGGACGCCATGCCCCCGTACCCATGGAACCATGGCTCGCCGAGCAAAATCAATACCGGCAATGAGTTTCCGATGTCCCAAAACCCCAAAGTAAAACTTTTCAGACGTCCAGGACGTCAGAACAAATTTTCGAATTTTGGGTCCAGTAATCACGAGGGTGCAACACCTCAAAACCCATGAACCGAAGCCTTAATCGCAAAACAAAAAAGAGGCATCGGCATTTATCATCTTACTATGAAATAAAACCATCCAGAGAAAGAAATTCGAAAGTTAAGATAAAGTAACCTTGCTTCCGCGAAGGGTACTAAAATGGGGTAAAAACCCTCATTTTGACCTCTGACCCCGAATCAAAAGGGCACTATACCCTTGTACCCAAGGGTCGCAGAGTAAAACCAATACCGGCAATGAGTTTCCCATGCCCAAAAACCTCCAAGCGAAACATTTAAGTCGCCCAAGACGTCACAACAAATTTTCTAATTTTGGGTCGAGGAACCATGAGGGTGCCATTCCGCAAACCTCTTAACTCCAAAACCGGAGCCTTAATCGAAAAACAAAAAAGTGGCATCGACATTTATCATTTTACTATGAAAGAAAACCAACCAGAGAAAGAAATTCGAATGTTAAGATAAAAATAACCTTGCTTCCGTCAAGGTACTAAAAAAACCCTCATTTTGACCTCTGACCCTGAATCATGGGGCGTCGTACCCCCGTACCCATAGGTCACAGAGCAAAACCAGCGCCGGCAATGAGTTTCCTATACCCGAAAACCCCCAGGTGAAACATATCAGCCGCCCAAGACGCCAGAACAAATTTTCAAATTTTGGGCCGAGGAACCGTTGGGGCGCCATACCCCCGTACCTCAAACCCTATAAATCCAAAACCGGAGGCATCGGAATTTATCATTTTACACCAACCAAAGAAAAGAATTCGAAAGTTAAGATAAAAAAACCTACTAAAATAGGGCAAAAACCCCACATTTTCACCCCTGACCCGGAACCAGACCTCAAATCAAAAAACGCTCAGGGATGTACACGGTAAATCGACTATGCCGGTTCGAATGAGCCCAAGATCATGAAAATCGGCTATGTTATTCCCGAGTTATGGCCAATCACACACACAGACGGAATTAAAAATTTCACCCCTGCAACACACGATCTCCACTACGTGCCGATTAATCTAATATCCGATATCGAATTGCAAACTTTTGTGACGAGAAAAGGCTCAATTTCATTGGATGCTTTAGCCGCAAATTGGCAAGTGTTCTTAACAGATTTTAACCGTTTTCAATTTGCAAAAATTCGAGTTCCTAATGCCCAATTATCTAATTTTGGATTATTCAGTGTTCGCGAAGAAATTTAATGCAAAAATGACGCCCCAAGCAAATCTAACCTATTGTGAAGCTCTCGGTGTTCGAGAACAAAACCAGTTTAATTCAAATGCGACTAAATTTTCGTACTCAAAAATTTGGATAATTTTACTTGAATTTTCGCGAACACAAATGGGTAGATCTCAATCGCGAGCGGTGTGTTCGCGAACAGTTTTGTGCCGAATTTCAATTGACCAAAAAGCGTTCCGTAACATTCTTGTGCAAAATTACTAAGAATGCTTGACGGGGTCATCTTAAGTTTGGTTGCTCATAACTCGCAAGCGATGGTGAAATGGATAGAGCGTGGTTTCATTTTTAAGTTATTTTGTTTAATCCCCTATAACAGGATGTGTTTGATGAATATATGTACCATCCCAAAAACGCTTGAACCCTGAACTAATTGAAAACCCTAAACACACCGGAAACAACTGACAACGTATCAATTATCTGTGCTGGTCTTTAGATAACCAAACCATCGTATTCTGCCTACCGGAAAACCTATAAAGACAATTATTCTTGGTGACCTGTACGTCATACGTAATAAAAAAAACTGAACACAAGAATATCTGACTTGTATTCAAGAACAAAAACTGTTCGCCAAAAGCAAGCTCCACTAGGCCAATATTAAGAAGTGCTGAAAATTTTGGTTTTCTATGTACTTTGGAAATTTTTATGCAGAAATAAATCACAGCGTTACAAATCCAGATTTGGAACGCATTAACCGCAGGTAGCGAAGTCTCTGATTCAGGATTATCCAGCAGGTCCAAAAAAGTTATGTTGAAACTTCAAATTTTTTATACGCTTGTTACAGTGTTTAACATACAATCTTAAAAGATTGCAGTACCGGCCATAAATGAACCTTGCTCGAAACATGGTACTGCACTGCTCACTTGAAGTTCGCCCGCTCAAAAGGCGTCAACCTTTTCTGACCCGTGCTGTTTATTTGAAATAAGCATTGTTGTATTTTACTTTAAAAACTTGACTGAATTTTATTTTTAAATCTCAAATATTAAAGGATGAAAATTACAAACTTTGTAATTCATTGCACCGAATTTCCACAAGAGTGCAAAATAACCGAAAATGGGTTATCCATATATGGTAATTTTGTCATTTGAAACACGCGGTAATAACGTCACAATGCGAATCACAAAGAAGCAGTTATTCGAAAGGCTATGAAGTTTCTAATAATCCGGCCCTTTATAAAAACAACGGCATGACCAAATTTGATCGAAAAATTAACAACAATCGAGCTGAACAAATTTAGAACAACCCTGGCTGATAAAATCTTTAAACTGGCCCGTCCTACTTTCCGAATCCCCAATGTTCATGAGATTTTCCACCATCCACTCGGCCAAAACCCCCAGGTTCAACTAAATCCAGAAGTTTTTATGTCTCAAAATTTATGTTTTTGTATACAAAATGTGTTTTAAACATCACTATCTCTGATCTAAAAGGTCGTTTTAAAGCAATACCAATACTAAAGTACATTAAAATATCAAATATTAAACAATTTTAGCAAAATTTATCCAACAGTTATAAATTTCCACCAAGAATGAACACGGTGCCTCCAAACTCCCACATCCCCACTTTTCAGAAGGATGTGGACAAGCCAGTTAAAAGATAATTGAAATTAACAACAACTTAAAGGTGTTATAACACCATATTATAAACAGGGAGATCATACTCAAATACAATCTAAGCTAGTAACTCTAAACACCATAAAACTCAACATATACTATAATGATTAAGATGACCAAATTTTACTGGAAAAATATTGACAATTATTGAGCTGAAGAACTTTGGAACATCTCTGACGACAAAAATTTTTTAAAATACAACCAAAATTAACAACAAAACAAACATGAATCCTAGTATCATTTATAAACAGGGAGAGGAGCACACTCAAATACAATCCAGCAACTATAAATACCATAAAATTTAATTTAATACAAATAATGCGTATGCATACGCAACAAAATGACAATCTCCAACATTCCAAAATGGATGGTCTTTCGGAGGCCCAAATTAACGTTCCAACAATTTCATAGTAAATAGCCATTCTTGTATAATGTAGCATGTTCCACATTTTTCCTAGTACCCGTATCTATCGTACAAACAGGTTTAGGCTTTAGTATGACGTTTTAGCATTGGAAATATAATTTAAAAATATCTGGTATACAGAAAAGACGAAACTAGGAAATTACGACATTAAGGAGTTAATAATAACATGTGGAGGAAAACTATGGAGATTTTGATAAAATCGCTACCCCACCGTGGTTGACTAGTTATGTCCGCACACTGGTACAACCGATTTCACGAGTCTCCGAAATACAAAGCGACATTATAATTTGTTGGTAAACAAGTTTTGATAATATTAATTATAATATTTTAATGCATAGTATATTAACAAGCAAAAATGATGCCGGCCAGGTTGTCTAATAATTAAATGGTATCACTATTTCAGTTTTTAATATTATTAGGAAGTTGATTTATCGCTAAGACTGTAAATTCAGAAATGTACACACCTATATTCAGCATTAGATTACAAAATAGATCACCAAATATCAGTCATGCTGCTTAAATGATTGACAAGATATACCCGACTATTTTGCTCGCAATGTGCAAAATGCATAGATGATAAATTTCTCTATAAAATGAGAACAAAAGCACATAATAATTGCTCGAGTGGTCACATAGACGTTACCAGTTTTGTGTGTTTGGATCCCGTGGGCCAATTGAAAAACACTTTTGCCCCAACCCTGCAAAGTAGATAGTGACAATGGAGCACACTACAGATAGAGAGGAAATTGCTCTACAAAATGAACCCAAAAACAACTATACAGCTCGAGTGATTGCGGAGATATTACCATTTTTATGTATTATAGGTGCCATGGACCCACTGAAAAATCGTTTGACCCAGCCCTGTAGCAAAAATAATGGCAATAGCAGTACACCATCTGCAGCTACATAGAGAATGAACTGCTCTAAAAAATAAGACTAAAAACATCTATTTAGCATATATTCGAGGAGATTTATAATAGTTTGCGGAGATTTTACGATTTAAGAGTATTGTGCGGGTATATGAACACTACCTGACCCAACCGTGCAGCGTAAATAATGGTAAAAGCACCACACCATTAACAGTAAATAGATGATGACTTGCTCTACCAAATGAGGCCAAAAAGCCCGTATACTTCGAGCGGGGCGGCGATATATTACCATTTTCGTATATTTTGGGTCTCATGGGCACATTTTAGAACCAGTTTTAACCCAAGTCCTACATCCTTAAAGAACAACATAGAAAAACATTATAACAGTCTTCCAAAGGATTACCCGCTCTACAAAATGTACCAAATTCAGTTATCCACATCTGTTGCAGAGTTACAAATAGCAACAAGACTTTTTGGGCCGCTTTTTCGCGGTGAAGAGGATGGATTCGGGGTCTAACTAAAGAGCATAAAGTGAATTCAAACTTTCAAATAACATATCGCGCGAATCAGTCGCCCAGCCAAAGTAGAATAATACCTGTCCCCTAAGACACCAATAACGTATATTGTGGAATTTAACCACTGTCACGTCATACATAATGAAGTAATAGCTCAATAATATTTAATAGCAATAATAAATTATTTTCGTTTCTAAATAGAGAGTGATAGCAAACTCGACACGACCGTACTCTTTTCAAAAAGCAGATAATGTCAAAATGCATCCTAACAATTTGAATTTTTAAAAGACGATTCATATTTAAAAGTAGCATGTGTTGTGAAACTCCATGAACTTTGAATTTTTAGAAACTTTCGTACCGGTTGTTTCCTTTGAAGTCTTGTCGGTAGTAATAATTTCCAGCAACATCATTTTCTCGACCGGAGAAAAGTAGTGCATACCGATAACCTATAAAAATATTTTTTGAATACCGCTTTATAATGTTAACATTTCAACAAGAGTAGGATTGTAAGTCCAGAGAAAGAATTGAACAAGTTTTATGTGTACAACAAATTTTGTATTTGCAGACAAGCTAAAATTTTTATACGACATACTAATGTGATATAATTCACGTAGTTATCTAAGTAACTATTTCAAACGCAGCAGCAACGGTGAAAATTAGCAAAATATACAAAGATGGAAACAATCCAATTACATAATTATTTCTCTCACAAAATGACTCCCTAACTAGAGCAATATAGACAACATTTTATACGTCCAAATCAATTATATTGAGCAATAAACAAAACCAGTTCTCTCACTATCGAGCAGAAATTTTTTTATTTTGGTGGTTCCGTATTTAAAGTGTCAACATACTTTAAATTAAAGGAAGATTAAAATACATATCAAAATTGAAATATTCTCGTGTAGATATCGGATGAAAAACCTCAGTTTAATTGTTCCGTTGATGAGCAAAAACATATAGTAGATAAAACGACAGCTTGCGCATAACTAAGGTTGAAAAAACACTAAAGATTCCTGCTAACGCTATCCACACAGTTCTATCAAATCAGGGACATTCCATAGTTATATAATGTTTTTATGAAAATATCAAAGTCTGTCGCGCTCCATTTAACAAGCAATTTTCGCATGCGAAGAACAAAACATTCATTAAAATATTTTTGTATTTATTAACTTTGGTCGTGCTGTGTATGCGTCCTCTCGGATGTGTTAACAAATAATACACCAATTTTAATCCTCCCTGAAGCCGTAGGGCTCTAATATCATTTTTATGTAAACAGTTATAAGTTATCGTAGTTATTGTCACACGTTATACAAACACATGAAACCATCTGTACAACCAATTCTGGAGTTATTCACAATAATAAATATGTACAGCTAATTATTGCAACCGTGAGGGGTAGCTCATTGCTGCGGAAATTGACATGACTGTTCTTTTAATAATGGCATTTAAGTCAATGCATTTAAATAATATATTTTGACAACAGACGCTGAGTCGGAAGAAAATTAAACAATCTGTATAAAATTAACGATATATCTCCCATTGTTATAACTGTACTACGGGGCTTCGTGGAATTTTCGGGGCTTGTGCAGTTTGCCCATCCAATTCCTACGATTACATTTTGAGACAAAGCCACTTTTTTCTAAGACAAAGGGACAGCTACATATTGAAACACGTCGAATAAGTGAACTCATTTCCAGGTTACCAGAAGGTATCTGCACATTTCGGGCCGACATTAATGCCCCAAGAAAATGTTCGAGCCCTATACAGACATGAATAAATCTGCATAAAACACACAAATAAAATCAATAAATTGAAAACTTGATAAACCCTGCAGCTAGTTCTCACGCAGTCGTTTTCCGTGGTTGCTCAAAGCGACAATATGATCCGTTCAGACGTAACTTTGGCCAATATACACATTTTTGTTTGTTGTTGAATTCTAAGTAGTGAGTGAAACGAGCATAGCGATTATCACTACACTCAGTTGTAAACAAACCAGGTTTCGTCTCATGGACCCATGGGTTCAACTGTTCAAGCAACAGAAGCTGTGCACGTATCTCTAAATTATATAATCAACACTCAGAATTCCTCACACTGGCGAGGAGGCAAGCTACTAGTATTCGGGACAACACTTTAGTTTTAGTTGGATATGATACGGGTTCTCCGTGAGATTGACGGTTTGTACTAACCTTTTTTAGATGCTGTTTTATCAGTAGCTACTAATTTATGGACGGTGTCATGCCAGTTGCGCTATTTGGCAGAAGGTAGCTTCCCATTTACACCAAACTATAGATAGTAGCATGGCAAATGCATCAATCTGTAGATGTTGGTGTGACGTTTTCTACAACTCGCTATAAATAACTGGCGTGCCAATATCTACGGAATTTGGTGCTTTTGGCACGCCAGAAGAGTGTATAGTCGATGTACGCAATTTAATGTGAATGCTGTACTAATACAAATTAAATCGCATTTCAATATATGTATTTAACTCAAGTCTTACAGTGATTACCGATGATGGCTTTACATGTCTGCTTCACAATCAAGTGTTAAACCGCTATATAACACAAGAAGAGATCGTAATAATGTATCGAACACATTGATTGTAGTGACTATTTAAAAACTTACGTTTTCCGGCCGTTTGCTGGCCTTGGCTATTTCAGTAATTGGCAATGCGGAAGTATTTGAAGCAAAAATACAATGAGCAGGAATGTGCTAAAACAAACGCATATCGGATTAAATGCAGCGTACATAATTTTCCATAACTAAATTACTAGTTTTTTAGCTGATATGACATGGAAATGAGTTATTTATACAACTACTCTTAATATTTAGCTGTTTAACTAACTTGTGGCAATAAAATTTGTATTAACCGTACAGTTATGATTCTATAGGATATATGAACAAGACATAGATTCAAAACACATCCGATGCGCTTGTTCAGCTCTGAATACGGAGCTAGATAAACCAAACATGGCAGTAGCAAAAGTTGCCAGTCGCTCCCCTTGTCCCAGAGGTCCACGATATGTTTTAGACAGTTCCTAGTCTAGAAAGAATAGAAGAGTTTTCCCCAGGCTTCCTCAGATTATACGGAACGCGCCAGGAATGATTGTCGCCTTCCGAGCAAACATCAAGCGATCACTGCTATATTTTTTGACCAGTAAGCAAACATAATGCGAGCAGCGGTGACTTCTAATAAGAGTTCGGCTCTGAGGGGCCCCCAGATCATACCCTCAGGTAAACATAGTTTTGCTACCTTGGAGAAGCGATATATTACGCAGCGTAAAAGACTTAACGTTTCTGTTTGAAGGAAACCGGCAATAATAACGAATCATTGCTATGTACACGATAAATATAAATACACCCACGCACCCTAACACCTTGATTAGTATTTAAGTCCCGCGACACTCTTCTGTGGCGTTTGTGAATGCTGAACTATTTAGTTGTAATACCAGAGTGCATTAGGGAAGAGTCTGCGCATTTCGACCCCCCAAAAAAACTGGGAGGGGGGGGTCAGGCCGAAAAAGCCCGCGTCAGCAAACACGGGTTTATATGTGAGTGCAGGGAAGTGTCATACTCTTGCACTCTTGAAAATAATAAGTTTATACCTTGGCTAAAATGATGGCCTCCAAAGATAGCGGCCACAGGTTCCATAACAGGTTCCAAACACAGGAGATTTTAGTTGAATTATTGAACATTTATTGCAAAAAAATAATTTCGAGGTATTATTTCCGATCCAGTTCTTAAAATTTAGAAGTATTTCAGTAATTACGGTATTCAAAAGCATTGTGTCGTTTTGGTGTGATATGTATGCCAACTAATTAGTCTTCACTTTCGTTTTCTAAAAACATTGGCATACAAACATATTGCTGATATTACTAAGGCTGGATCGAGCGGGATAGCGTAAATATTTCGGTAGTTTGAACAAAATATACTACTTCAAATTATCATACGAAATAGGAAAGCTATCTTGGAGTTCACATAATACTTTTCAAATTATACGGTCATCGTTACTTAATAATTTATTGTGTATAAACATATCATACAGTCACGCACAGCAAAATTTTCCCGAAAAATTAGAGAATCGTTCGCGATCAGTTCGCAAAAAAAATTAAAAGCTGTTCAATTCGAATCTTCGCTAACAATCTGCGAAAAATTTGCATTTATTTCTGAAAGTGACTGCACCTGCAAACTTTCGTGGAAAGTGTTGTTTTGAAAGTTAACAAAGCAAAATGATGTCATTAAAACCAATATCAAAACGAAATTCCAAATACCATGCAGACACCTCAGGATATATTTAAGTTCAAGTAAACTGTGTTTATTCTTGTTTCTTTAAATTGTCAAAGGCGCGCATAACGACAAAATAAAACATCGACCCACTTATTGATTCGTACAATCGATCACATATTCGACTAACGACGAGCAATCTTTTACGGTGAATCAAAAACAATATTACTGAAACCAAATTGAAAAACTTATTAAGCTGTCAAATTTACGGTGAAATAAATTTCGAAACATACTTATGACACCAAAGTCTTTTTTACAGTCGGTAGCCAAATTCCATGTTTGCCGAAAACCAATTATGTACAATTTCAACAACTACAATTACCTTTTCTACTTCTGCTATAACTTTATGTTTCAAGGACAAGTCTTCAAAAACCGCTTCAATGACCATGTCAACATTTTTCAAAACTGAATAGTCAAGAGTTGGCGTGATGTGGCTGAGCGTTTGATCTCGCTCAAAGCTAAAAATTTACAGCACCAACACAAATACAGTACTCGCCACAACGGACTGCCGCCTTAAAAGCGAGCGATAAAAAACAAACTATTATATTAAAAAAATAATTTTGTGCTTCCACGAGCACGTTGCGAGCAAGAAGCGGTCCATTGTGGCGAGTACTGTATCGTTTCTCTGCAATACAGAACGAAAAGAAGTGATAAAATCAGCCAAGGTACCCTACTGCAAGCTGGCATACTATGAGCTGGCTCTCCTAAAATGAAGCAAGGCATGTCAAAAGACATAGCTTTCAGTTGGAAACCAATTATGTACATGAACGATGACAAAGGTTTAAAGGATTGAATGCAGCACGATAAACATGCAAATTACAAAACCATGGGATTAGCTATGATTACGGTTGTCCCCTAGGCAACCTGAAGTAAATAAATCACCCATAGCTACTTTTTGGTTCAGAATATATATAGGCAAACCAACTCTTGCTACATAGTGTTTTTCTAAAAGTAACCAAAATTTTACATCTAGTTCGATTAGAACATTTATTAACCTTTTTAATATATACCGCATACTGGCCAACAAAACCTACTGGATAACTGGGAGAACATAGTGCGCACTCGCGGTTTGCAACAAATTAACAAATGTGTACTGAAATAATTTTTGGGATTAAAATAAGCTACATTTCTCGTCAGAGCATAACAGTCATTTTTATCGATCAGATTATATAAAAATATATTATCATTAAAACAAAATGATCCAGTGATATCTTGAAAGCACAATGTGACAGAATATGTCACAAAAGTTTACATAAATATAAATTTATCGTTATTTGAATTTAGGCTACTGGTTTATGAACCACTCCTGCGTTCGGTTGCAAAACGATGATCGATAACAAAAGTATTGCTCGGTTGTACAAAGCACAAACACATGGGGAAGAGAAACAGTAAACTGGATCTATATCTAAAAAAGTATCATCACAGCGCTGTACGTGATACACGTTTCGATTATAGTACTGATAAATAATAAAATTTAAAGCTTCCTGCAAGAATTACAAGATTGATGGTAACAATAATACCCAAATCGCAAAGTTTTTGTTATTAAAAGCTTTAATCTAAATATGTTAAATACTTAGCATAATAGTAGAAAACGTAAACGTACGACGTAATCTTTTTCTTCTTCGCATCCTTATTGAGATTTGCATATATCTGATTGTGGCCCCGCGCTAGGGCGTCATGGTTGATTTCTTTGAGCACTACATCATACCCGTTTTGAATGCTAACTTGAGTAATTCCGGCGCCCATGAGACCACCACCGATAACGGCCAGTGTCCTAAAAAAATTAGCTTTAATCACTAAAAATGTATATTACAAAATTCAACATAATACAATTTGTACATAAAACAGCAGCACGAGAAATCTGTCAGTGCACGAATATAGCGACCGCTAGGCTGCACAAAAATTATGTGTCTATCGCTAGGTGCTGGTTCAAAAGTGATATGACTTATAAGTAATATAGTTTTATTGCTATTTTTAATAATTCATACTCTGAAACTATCGGATCACTAGTTCGAAAGATGACAATCATTTCTGACGCGTTGTACAGGCATAGCCAACCAAAAACATACAGAAAAGATTCATTCCACGAGTTACATGTGCATAGTCAGGAGCAGCTGATAATGATTTGACTCAAAAGCTCTCTGCCCGCTTGTGCAGCACAGAATGTATTAAAAGTAACCATATCCGCTGAAAAAGAAATAATGTAGGACGTAACAGGTCGCTATAAATTATAATTTCCGGCTGTCTATGCCTGAATGTCAACAGCTACTCAGCCTGCTGCGCAACTACATGTATGTCTCTCTTATGTATTTGCTTTCGTCTCTCCTAGGCATCTGAATCCACAAATTACTCCCAAAATTCTGGTATTTGAACCTTCATGACTAAATCTACCATGACGTTGAAACACTGAAAACAAAAATATCTGGACTAAAAGCAATGCCGTAAATATAGATCATTTAATGTCAGTGGCCTTGAATTCCTTTCCTTGTCGTGACACATTTTGTTACGTTAACTATTAAAAAATTTTGCCTAGTAGTGGCACTGTTTAGCAATCTATACACAGAACCGTACATAATTGCACCGCCCCGGTCTACAAGTACTGAAAAATCTCACCATAAATAGGTACACCCAACAACAATGGGCCTACTGATTTGAAAGTATAATTCCGGTAAATTTTGCTGATCACGTTTGTACATAATAAAAACAGACCAGTTATATTATCCGACTTATGCTGCTTTTCAAATATTACGACTTCTTTTCTACTACAATGTGTTATAGAATAGAATAGAAACTACTGCAACGTTTGCATAAACGACATATCTGAAAACCTAATACATCTAATAACTTGTAAAAATACTTCACGCTTTCCACAGACCTGTTCTGGCTTATCGAAATTGGAAGGAAAATTGGAAATGTCTTACCACAAAGAAAAATTTATCAACCACGACTAGGTTTACGTTCCATGTCAAAATAATATTCTCACCCTGCACGATTAACCCTCTTTAGCAATTAAAACGCTAACAACTTAAGAATTAACTATTTAACGTCCTAAACTGGTTTAAATATGATCACACTAACCCATTAATAGAACGTCTGTAAAACCGTTTAATTAGAAAGAATAATCTGTAATTTAGCGGAGTAGTTGCTTTCAAAAAACATCGTTACAACAGCCATACGACGTCTACGATAAAACTTAGTCTCTCCACGCTGACATTCAATACGCACCCACAAATCCACGTAGAATTCACTCACTTCGGCGGACGCTTTGGGTCTCCGAAACGATTCTTTTTCGTTTCAATTGTTCCACTGAAGATTCCGAATAACGCCTTTGACACATCGGTCATCGCTAACTCGCCGAAATACTAAAAACCATAAATCAAAAACATAATTATTACAATCATGTCGTGAACAGGATTTATATCATTCGCATAATCTATTTCGTAGAACACTCTTGCAATAATTATTATTGTAAGATGTTTGGATTGATGCAATTGTTATATAAAATATTTTATTTTACAGTACCGAAGCTTAAAAACATAATAATCCTCGATAATATTAGATAAGAAATATTATATTTTAAATCCATCAAATTTTAAAATCGGCGGTAAATAGACATTCTGTTGTTTAGAAGCTGTTACGGAGGCACCGCAACAGATACATACGGACTAATACTTCAAGGTTTATCTCGGATGTCAGCAAACGCTTGGTCGCTAAATATTTTCGGACGTTAACGTCCCTGAAATTCGTGTTTCGGCACGTCAGCGGGGCCGCCGCGGTGCATCCGTTGACCGCAATACAGTATATGCTTTTAACAAAATTATCGACCTTTTTTGACGTAATCAATGTCAGTCGGATGTTCATTTCACATAGCGGATGCTGCCAACACTACAGTCGCGGCCAAAAATAAGTGCAATCAAAAACAATCGAAATCACAATCGTCGAAATTTCATTTAATCAAACATATTCGAAAATTTATAAATTTGAAATTCATTTAACGGTGCTAAAATCGAAGTCGAAGCTTCATTTATTCAAAATCGATCGAAATTTAGTTTAATCGAAATCGATAAAAATTTCGATCGATTATTTTGCACTTATTTCCGGTAGTTTAACACGGACACAAAAACATATAGCAATATAGTTCGCCACATCAAAGGTTTACTAGAACGAACAAAATGTCCTTTACATGCATGGGAAAGAAACCTAGGATAATGTCATTGGGAAGGATGGTAATGTGGATAGTGTGCTTAATTAACTGTATTAATAAGGTTTACTGGTGAAAAATGCTCTGCTTCATTAATGACACCGGGGATACTGATAAATGAGAAAAATTATTTCAAAGCGGTCGTCCTTGTTTGAAATATCTTACTGGCCTTAATGATTTAATTTAGTACGTCACTGCGGTGGAAAAATGCGCTATGGTTTTTACTTAGTACGGTGTTATATGCTTTCTTGAAAATGGTGTGGCATGATTAGTACTGTAGGATAAGGACATGCTATGGAAAAAGTTTTGCATTGAACATTTAAAAATTTTTGAAACTTGTGAAACGATTATACCTGATAATGTTCCCCTATTTTTCGCTTTATCAAATCAACATATGTATGGTAATGTGTTGGGCTCTCCATTCGCTGAAAATTTTGCGAAACCTAGGGGCCCGACTTTACCAGGGGGCATTTTGTCAAGAGGAAATACCACAACGCTTCTGATGGAGAGAAAAAGCGATTTCGAAGCAAATTGTGACAAAACTTGTGATATTTTTGGCTTTTTTGGAAGTTTGGTACAAATTTTGATCAAATTTTATGTACTTTGGACCGATTGGAAACAAAAAATATTTCCAATAGCCGGTGAATTAGTGGGAGCCCAAAATATTGCCAGGGATATGAACCGGGTGGCACCTGTTCTGAACCAGGGGAAACCGAAAAATGCCAGGCCCCATTAATATGGAGAGCCCAGATGTATATAACTTACCGATACAGATAGTGTAACAGAGGTAGTGCGCTTTCTCCTTAGATGATAATGTTTACAACATACGAATCTCATCTACCGACGCGAAATGTCCTCTACTTTGACAATTTCACATTGCATTATTTGTTATAGCGTGGAATTTGTTACGGAAGCAATGGTCTACGCATAAATATACAGGCTTCATTAGCAGTGACAAGAGTAAGCTTTTTATTATGATATAAAGAATCCGTGCAATAAAACTACACAAGTTCTGTCGTGAAATATCTTTGCCATGTAACTAGATTTAAATCCATTAGCATTTAAACCCATTCAATCAGAATGCATCAAATTCTGGTTGTGATCGATTTTAGGTATTATTAACTGGCTCTGTTTAAAAGTATTAAATGAGTTATATTTTAATAAGTAGCATGATAACAAAATTTTTTGGCTGACATTTAGGCAATGTTTTTCGCGATTTCCAGTGTTTTATCTTGTTGTCTGAAGGAAAATTATAAAAGTTGATGTGATTAATAAAGTTATCACAACTGAAATATGTCATGACATAGGCTGCAACGCTGCTTTCCGAAAACGATTAGAAATAAATCTAGGCTGTTTTTTATCATTGGAATCAAATATATTTTTGCCGGAAAATTTGGCAGGTATATTACTCCTGGAGCTCATAACCATTTTATTATTGTATTAATAAAACAACTTATTGTTCTTTGATGTTGTACCATTACACCTAAGGTGGTGGTAGACGGGAAGGGTTATACTTGAGATTCATATGCTAATTTGAAGAAGGTAATACACTAGATGAAGCGCTCGACCCCTGTTACACTATCTGTACCGGTAAGTTGCAGACATTACCATATATATCACGTTGCTTTGACAAAGTGAAAACTAGGTAAACATGAATGTGGGGTAATCGTTCCAACAGTTTCAAAAATTGTTCAACGTTGGATGCAAAACTTTTTCCCGCTGAAAATTTTTCCATAGCATTCTTGGAATTGGTATTTTTCCATACAGTGTCATTATCCTACAGTACTAACCATGATGCCACTCCCAACAAAGCATAACACCGTGCCGAGCGCCTTTTTCCATCACAGTGACATACTATAACATTAATGACAGTAAAATAATTCAAAACAAGACAAACGCCGTGAAACAATTTTTGTCATTTTGCTATATCCTAGGTTTGATTAATAAGGCAGAGCATTTTTCACCCGCAAACCTGTTTAACACAGCTAATTATGCACACTATCCACAGTGCTGTCCTATCCAATGACATTTTCAGGGGTTTCTTTTTCCATTCCGTATAAGGCATTTTATCCTTCTATGTGTCCCTTTTCCCTACTAAACATACATACATCAAGTTGCCCAGTCTAAATTAATTTAAGGGTTTCACATGGGAGTCGACAGCGACATTTAGCTAATTGGGGGGGGGGGTAAATTAGTATAAATGGTTGCTAGAAGAGCCAAAACGATAGGTATGCTGTCATATGATAAACTTGGCCTTCCACGACCTAGTATCTGTCATCTAAACACCAATTTACCTAGCCAAAATTAATTTAAGATCTTCAAGCAAGAGCCGACAGTGAAATTTGGTCATTTTTAAGGTAAATTAAGGTATTTTGGGACCTAGGGGAGACAAACTCATACATGACATCCAAAAAAATAACCTTTACCTTCCCGACCTAGTATTTGTTACCCAAACACCAATTTGCCTAGCCAAAATTAATTTGAGGTCTTCAAACAGGAGCAGACAACGCAATTTGGCAATTTTGGGGGTAAATTGGGGTATTTTTGGAAGCTAGAAGAGTCAAAATTATAGTTATGCTGTCGTAACCTTCCCGGATCTAGTATCTGCAACCCAAACACCAATTTGCTATGCCAACATCAATGTAAGGGCTTCAAACAGGAGTTGACAGCGAGATTTAGCTAATTCGTAGGTAAATTAGTGTATATTGGGAGCTAGAAGAGCCAAAATTATAGTTATGCTGTCAAACGTTTACCTACCCCAACTCAGTGACGCTTTCTCAAACACCAATTTGCGTTGCCAAAATTAATTTAAGTGCTCCAAACAGGAGCTGACAGCGAAATATGACCAAATTCGCAATAACTCAGGGTATTTTTGGGAGCTAAAATAGCCAAAATCACAGTTATGCTTTGAAAAGATAAACTTGACCTACCCCGACCCAGTTACTGTCACCAAAACAATAACTGGCCCAGGCAAAACTAATTTGGGGCCTCAAATAGGAACTGACAGTGAAATCTGACTATTTTGGGGGCTAATTAGCGTAAATTTGGGAGCTAAAACAGCCAATATCATGGTTATGCTGTCCCAACCTTGCCCGACCTAGTATATGTCAACCAAACACCAATTTGCCACGCCAAAATAAATTTAAGGGCTTCAAACATTAGCCAACAGCGAAATTTGGCCATTTGGGATTAAATTATGGTATTTTAAGAGCTAGAAGACCCAAATTCAAAGTAACTGTGCAAAACTAAACTTGACCTTGCGCGACCTAGTATTTGCTACCCCAACACCAATTTCTCAGCCAAAAATAATCTAAGGTTTGAAACTGGAGCTGACAGAGAAATTTGGATATTTTGGGGGTAAATTTGTGTATTTTGGGGGTCTAGAAGAGCAAAGTTAGGCAGGCCAAAAATCAAAACTTAACCTCCCCACACCTAGTTTCTGTCACCCAAACTCCTGCTCATCCAAAATTAATTTGATAGAGTCAAATCATTTGAATGCGACTGTTTAATTGCAAATTTTATAGGCAAAAACTTCCGAAACAGTTAATTACAATTGAATATTGTACCTACCTCTGACTCTAAGCCATACCCAGCCTTACGTCCCGAAACAATTCCAGTTTTTACGCAGTCGATTATCTTCAACGGTGCAGGATAATTTCCACGTGACAGTTTCATAACCTGGTCTTTGGCTTTCGAAAATACAAAATTACGCGTCCATTCAAAGTCCATGGCTTTGCCCATAAGTCCTGAAATAATCATTGCTGTACAACATTACGCCGATAACAAAAGGCAGTCAATTAGCACTAGAGTTACATCAAACATAGAAGCTCACTCTGTGTCCCACACTTCGAAGCACGGCCAATGCACAAAGATTTTTACATTTTAGGATAAACAAAAAACTGAATATACACAATAACTCAATGCATAAACCAACCTACAGTAATCAATTGATACATATAAACTAATGATGCAACTTTAATTCACACGGCCAGTACAGACCGTCCCGGACGGCCCTTATTCAGATTCACTTAATGGTGTTTCCCGGGTTCTATAATCGCAGGGTAAAAGAACGACCCTGCTGTCGAAACACGACTCTCTAAAACGCGACTGCTTCACTGGTACAGTTAAACATATAGCGAACAAAAGGGGTTTTGGATAGGACAAGGATTGGCCTCACTTGCCATAGTTCCATGCTGGCTACTCTGGTTTCTCCAAAATGCATTTTTGGTACACCCTGTTGGGCCATCTTGCAAAACTTTCCCCTGGTAAAACACCCCCGAGCTATCCAGCGCCCCCGAGTTCATGGAATTGCAAAAGTCCGCCACCCTCTAGTTCCAAACCACCTCGCTGTTCATGACCCTGGGAAAATTTCCAGCGAATGGAAACGGTGTTTACACTTTTATGTCACGCAGATGCCATGTCATAGTTGGGAACACAAAAATTCGCATGTTCGCCTCCATCGGAAAAGAAAAAATTAACTAGACATAAATTAAAATTAACGTCTTGCGTTCCAAAAAACAGAAAGCTATATAAACTTTCTTACGCTCAGTGACTGGACGCTTTCGAGAAACTTTCAATATCCCATCAGCAAGATCACTAAATATAATAAAAGTAATACAATATCAACGACCAAGACGCAAGACATCAGCCACCATCGCGTAACGCATAAACATCCAGACAAACTAAATTATATGTTTATATTATATACTTGAAACATTCTTTATTATTTTTAACATATCAGTAATCAAGAAACTTAAATCTAACAATTTGGCCCCAAGTGCACTCTCATGCGAAAGTCGACAGAAGTATACTAACTACAAAATAGAAACTCGCGGTTGCTTCAAACTTATTTTTATACAAGTATCGATCTGCAGCCAATAAATTTCGAAATCAAATGGCTGCACGTTACATAATGGCATGTGCACCAAACTACAATGCAAATTTTGTTCGATATCCTAACAGCAAATTTTTCCACACGCTCATAAATATCTGACGAGGCAAATTACAATAGTTACAGCACTAAAACAATGATGTGGTGCTTACCATCCAGTCTGTCCAGAGTGTGGAAACCGAGGATCCGCCCACCCCCCCCCCCATTGCAGAACCCCCATATTATACTAACTATATAGTTTGCTAGTCGCCGTGAGTACACGTTATAAGTTAATAACTGTCATTTCTAATGCAAAGCATTGTATTAAAGCCAGAAACTATTTGCACGACAGTTACATGTGTCTGAAAATACGAAAATATGTGGTACACCGAACAACTTATTACCCAATTATGAAATTTCCATCCACAATGAATATGCCACTGCAATTAAGTAGGGTGGGGACATGTCGGTTGAGTGTTGTATAGGGTGGTAGATTATTTGACATATTTTTGTTACCTGGCAGTTTGGACCGCCACGCCTTCCAAATAATCAAGCGTTCCTTCTTCTGGTGGCTTTAGACCAGGACCCAGAGGCGCCACCACGAGATCAACAAGTCCCATCCGTTTCGCTTTTGCGGCAGGAATATTTTTGCCGGTCAGCATCATGTCCAAAGCGTTAGGAACAGAAATCTACAATATTTCCAAATAGGTACTGTTCTAACATATTGAAAGAGCGTCAATCTAGAAAACACACCGTTTTGTGAGTACACATTTGTGCTGAGCCGGCTCGATGACTGGAAAGCCAACGACAAGCCCAGTTGTGATGAAGTGCCAGCTTCCTTTGCACACCAGTTGCAGGAATCATTTGTGACAAGTTTCATGATATTTAAATGTTTATTCAGTAAACAATGTCCTGTCATTGCTCTAACTATTTGCATCATACGCTTTTTATTTAATTTGCAGACATAGGATGATAATTTCGTATTAATTCTAGGCACAAATATCCGAGTTTGGCAACAGGACGTGCCGTGTTCCCAACTTTATACCACTGCGACTCGTACCACCGCTTATTGCAGTTAGTGACATTACTAAAACTAATCCCTACTGCAGGTTCACATCCAATAAATCTTGCGGATGCACCACGTTTAGCAAGGTCATCAGCAATTTCATTACCTGTAAAATCATTATGTCCGGAAATCCATTAAAAAATTACTTGATTATATGTCAGTAATTTATCTAGCGACAGCCCACATTGCCTAACTGTATCAGACTTAATTGAGCAACTTGTAATAGCTTTAATAGCAGCTTGATTATCACTAAGTATGATACCATGCTTCTTTTTAACTCCTCTACCCATTATGTATGATACACACTGATCCATGGCTATAACTTCTGATTGAAAAACACTACAATATTGACCTAAGGAAATATACTATTGGGACCAGTTTGGAATATAAAAAGCTCCAGGTTCGGAATGAAAACGAAAATTCTTTAATAATGTTCGCATTCATCAATTAGACCGACAGTTTAAGTCAGATAAAAATTATTCCTATCATAAGTTTTCCAAATATTTTTCTTTTTAAGCGAATAAATGAAAAATTTCAAAAACGTAAAAACGTACTTTTGTCAAAATTCATTTGTATGCTAATGAGACTAAGGAATACATGCGTGCCCTTTCATCCTTAATATAAGTACAACTCTGCGCTCAAATAATTAACACCGGTTAGCAGCCTAAAACAGTAATTGTTTAAGTACTACTGGATTCCCCACCTAGGAGGGAGCAGGCGTCCAGGTATTTCGACCAACCCTAGGTTCCCCCATGTAAATTTTGGCATTCAACCAGTTATTTTACTACAGGACTAAAAATGTATCTATGATAGGGTAAAAATACGCGACGTTTTCAATATTTTGACTAAAAACC
The DNA here is from genome assembly GCA_030248225.1 of Trileptium ribeirensis. Lineage (NCBI taxonomy): Eukaryota > Metazoa > Nematoda > Enoplea > Enoplida > Thoracostomopsidae > Trileptium > Trileptium ribeirensis. Next base: position 60,743 of record JASANE010024637.1, read on the forward strand.
CCCAAATTTTCTCGATGCGGTGCTAAACATCATGAAAATTTCTTTTTTAATAGAACCACCAATGCAATCACTTGCTAAACTACACATTTTGACGTTTTATAACAGTTAGAATAGTTTTTGGTCAGTCAATTCAACTCGGCAAAACCCAAATTAACTAGGAGAATCGATACCAGGCATTTTCGCATCCCGCAGTTCCGAACTGGAAATTACACAGTTAATGCCATTCAGGTACCAATTTTGTAGTTTGGAGAAGTCAGTACTACCTTAATTATACTTACTATAAAGCGTCTATCAGCTGAAGGAAAGCACCTGCTATAAATATATTTTCCTAAAAAAACAAACTGCTAACCAATTTTGGCAGACGCTGGGTACCTCCTGCAGCTGGAAGAAGACCCAGCATGACCTCGGGCAGCGCCAACTTTGTTTTCGATGTATTGGCAGCAATTCGATAATGACAAGCGAGTGCAACCTAACCACGAAAGACAATATTTAAATGACTAAACACAACGTCTCAATCCAAAACATTACATCACAACAAAATATATCGCTTATGACTGGTATGAAAGCACGCATTGTATAAAAAGAAATCATATAACTGTCATGCCTCAAGCGCACAAACGAAACGTGTAAAATTATATATAACTAAGGTTGAGTTGTGGTTGTCTCCAGGAAAATTAGATTGGCGTATCTGCTAGCTCGGAGCTCAGCATATTCTTAGCGTAACAAGACAGATAAGACAATTGTCCTCTGTCCGACAGAAATGTTCGTTATTAAGATAAGAACTACCAAAAACCATATCAGCGGGAAAGTCGACTTACATTAGTTTAATCTTCCAATCTTTCTCCATCGCTTCAAGTATGGCTAATCAGCCATGATAGAATTTACCAATTCAAGGTTTTAGCTAGATGACAACCATATTACTCTCTTGGTTAAATTTTTATACAAGAAGACAGTATAACCAAATACATTTTTGTAAGAGACAAACATTAATAATAATCCTGGAACATCTAACATAAAATTAATGCCTTTACATTAAAAATTTCTGATAGTGAAACTCCGTAAAACCAGAATTTACAAAGATATTAACATAAAGCGGACGTACAGACAACATACCTCTAAGCCTCCACCCATGCAACTGCCCATAATCGCAGCAACGATCGGTTTTGGACTGGCTTCTAGCTCGTCCAGTAAACGTTGACCACCAGCTGAAATCGACGACACTTCTTCAGCGGTTTTACAAGACGCGAGCATTCTGAAAAAATGTAAGCAGTAAATGTGATTGAGACATATCGGTTGTTAAAACGTCAATATATTTGGTTAAATGTTCGGAAACGCTGAACGATCTGTTGTCATTTACGTGGTATATTATGACTGAGCCAAAACCATTTTTGTCCGTTCGTTCTCAGAACGGCATCAAGGTTTTCGCATCCAGTAATCAATATGTGAATCGCTTTAGATAAACCGGCAGTAGTTATTGGCGTACGGAGAATCAAAACATGCCTCGCATGATACACCGCCAAGATACCAGCCATTTATATTTATCGGCGCGTTTGACTAGATATCGGGTTGCAATAAAATATCTACCACTTATAATGGAACATGCAGCGGGATAATTTGAGTCATAACTGAAACGCGGCGGCTCCACAAAACACCGGAATAGTACTATTTCGATAGAGGTCAGTTAAGAGCATTCTATTTCAAAATACTGCTGGAAGAAAACAATGTTGCCAAAGCAGCCTTATTATTTACACAATAATTCATAGTACAACTTACTCCAAATATTTTAGTGAGGTCAGTTCATAGACGATAACGACAAAATTTAAACAGTATCGAGCTAACAAAAACTCACTGTCCGCAGCGGCAATATATAATATATATAAAATGAAACATGCATTTATATATGTGCATATATATCAGGAAATAACCAGAATCCTCCACCGGATGTGGAACACGGTTTTCGAAACTTATATAAAGTAAAACATACGAAGGAAGAAACGAAGGCACTGTGGGTTTAAAATGTATTCAAAATAAATTTTACATTAAACTTAATTTACAGTGACAATATTGCCTCACTGGAACTTTCAAGAGGCTGAGGAAAGTAATAATGTTTATTTATCGATCAAAATGTCGGTTGTTGGTCCGTCGGAGCAAAAATGCTTCCATGCGTCAAAATGAGTGTAATTGTAAAGCATGGAGCGTAGATTTGATAATTCCGATGTCTCCAATCGCACTACACATGCGTTTGTTAAATGTTATTCTTGGGAGACGTGGAATTATTGGTTTATATGGTTCTAAAAGAAAATAAGAAGTATACTATGAATTTCTGAGCAGTGGTAGATAGATACATTGTTCAGGCAAACGCTGGGCAACAAGTGCCCGTCAACTAAACTATGATGATGTTTTTCCTGATCACAATGCTATAAGACAAACTGTGATACTGATCGCACAGTTTCAATAAAGACTGTTCATTTTCTAGAAACGCAGCTTCTGACTCAATGCAGATATGTTACTTTAGTCCAATGCAGACTGATTTACAGCATTCACAAGCGCACTGGCTGACGCTTGACGCCGTTTATGTTAGCTATGCTAACAGCTACGTACTTCTACACATTCAATACTCTGTTATGTATATCAAGTTAGACCGGTTCAATTCTAAAATATATCGTAGCTCTCTGAATGCGTAAAACAGACGCTACAAAAATCCATCTTACTTTGCTTTGTTAAACTCCTGCAGGGGCAAGACGAAAAATTCGTACTGAAATGACGTATCGTACTTACTTTTACCAATGCAATTTGTTGATCTAATATTTTCTTTTATTTGGCTGTGCTCGAACAAAATCACTGTGTATGTATAACGTATGTTTGGACTACAGATGAACCAAAAAAATTGGAAAATTTTCAACAAAATTTCTAACCGGAATTCCGGTTATGGTATGGTTTTTGTCTTTTGGCGGAACCGCAATCGAAACCAGATTTTCGCCGGAACTGAAATTCCGGTTACTCCTTGATATATATACAGCACCACATACTGAATTAACTCAATACGATTAGCAATAATATAAAATTCAATCATTTTTCGCGTTATATTGGTTATACATTAAAAATTTCAACGAATAGGCCAAATTAATGTGCTACATTACAATGGACATAATAATATAATACCAAACCGTCTTACTTTGTATCAGCCCCAGCAATAAAGCTACCGGGTTTACCGGACATGAATACAACCGCTTTAACACCAGGATTGGCTTGAACTAGCTTCATTAAATCTTGAACTTCTTTCATAACATCTATTGATAGGACGTTTTCCTGAAGACATAAAGCACTCGAGTACCGGTGAAAGCAAAAGAAGTGTTTAAAAGATAAGCTCAGACACACCAACAATCTAATGACGTTGCAGAAAACAACGAAGATGTACGAGGCCACACAAGTTTCAGCATAATTTCGCAGAAATTATTCCGTCATTGTTCGTTAATATTTAGTAGTGTATCTCGTAGTTACGAATAAGTTTATCTGTTAACTCACCTGCTAAAACCTAGTAGGACGCTAACATAAAGGTATATGCGCTCATAATGGTGCCTCTTCGTTTCCTATAAGCTAGGGCAGACAGATTCAATTGGCTTTTAGAGAACAATGCAGCCTAGATTTTGCCATAAATATAGTTTATAATTTCAGCATGACATTGACATTCCATGTTTTTGCCTGTTACATTATCAAACCCGTTTAATACAATAACTCTGCTATCTGGTTATCCAAATTGTGAGTTCTCAAAGGAGTCTACCATACTCCACGGACGGATTGCATGGATGAAACCCATATAGTGTAACGGACCAGACTATGTTCCACCATAAGCAATAGACCATGGAAATATCTCCATTCGATCCTGGAACAATTGGAAAGACTGTCCGGACGGACCGTGACGTTAAAATTTAGCAGTGCGAATATAAATAATTGCTCTAAGTCGCGCCACTCGCTGCGCGACGAGTTGCATTAAAGACAACAAAGTCGAATAAAACAGTCACGATGTTGCAGCCCTTAGTAAATGACTGCTATTTTTGGTTAAACAGGGTTGCAAAAGAGTATCTGCGAACTGTAAACGAAATTTCATTTATTGTAAATGCCGATACGACAATTAGAAAAATTTTGCAACCCCAAATCCAACAGTTCAAAGCTGCAGCCAAACACCGAAAGAAATATGTTTCGTTGATCATTCGGTTTGGTGTTTTATTTCAGCAACTCAAAGTATAGTTGTGTTTCCAAGATAAATATAAAATGCAACATTTATTATTGCAACCTGATACTACGGGTAACTTTAATCGACATTAACAAAATAATGTGGGCCGTTGGCGAACATATAAAAATATTACCGTGTGCAACACTCGTACGGAAAGGTTTGGGCACTTTACTTTTATCCATGTGTATCAAACATTAGATCTACATATAAAATAGTCAAAATTTTTAACCACCGGTTTGTCCAACATACCATTTATGGCGCGTCACCTTACCTTCGAAAAAATATTTCTTTTACTGAAATAGAAACTTAAAAATTTATATTTGAAACGTTATAAAGGTAAACTATGTTATATACTCCTAAAACGAAAAATATATCGATTTACGAGAGTTGCAAGTATGTATTCTATAAATTTAGTTCACCTTGAAGAGTTTTTGCTGAATGCTACTTTCATATTAATCTCTACGTTAATTTCATACTCTAGTGCAAATAATTTTTTGCCAGAAAGCCATCAGAGCGCAACTGGAGGACAGAAAGGTTGTCAATGGATGAAAACTACTCAATGGATGCCAGCCAGCAAGCTTGGACCAGAAAAACGCGTCTAAGTGCCTAAATCCGGCCAAAATGATAAAATCACAACACCTAGCTATGAGTGTTGAACTTAAAATTTTTAGGAAATTGTCCGAATTGTGCACGATACCATTTTAAAAATGTATCTAGTCAATGTTCAACTTAACTCTATCAAAATTTTATTGTAGTCTTCGGACAAATATGAAAAACTCCGCATAGCGGATTTGTGAATTTTTGCCCTGATTCGAGAGATATGTTCATTCAAACCCAAATATCGTGAAAAATGGCTGAAATCGGGCCAAAGTGCCAAAACGCGGCGGTTCATATTTAGTACGAGAGTAGTTCACCATTTTCTATTTTAGCATCAAAATTTTTATTTTGATCCATTGTACCCATTCACAATGAAAAAACATTTTATATGATAGGGAAGACGGTAAATGTTAAAGTTCAAGTTAAAAAATATATAATTCAAAAAGAAATTTTAAATCTCTAATTTTTTGTCGAAAATGAGCTATGAATTTTTTGCCAGAACTAAGCTCAGCCTACCAATATCGGAAAACGCTCAAGTTCCGCTCCAACAGTAGCACAGAAATTGTCGATTGGTATATAGCCAATTTACCATAACCAAACAGCATCGTTGATACGTTAATAGTGAATGGAAAAAATATGAAAACCTAAATCTAATCACTAATTTCTGAAATCGTCGATTTTTCGGTATCTCAAGACCCAGTGACCGGGTGTAGTCAAAGGAGACACAGATCGACTTCAATCCTCAAAGCCTATCTACTGATACAAACTTTATCAACCTATTGACAACTTACTGGGTAACTAGACCAAAAACCTATTTCTAAGACTTCATTAGAGCTTCATAACTATATATACGTAGTGTCTTCACGGGAACCCCGTCGAACCGGGAATACTAGCTGGCTTGTCTCAGAGAAGCTACAATTACAGCAACACCACTATTTTCTGACATAATCACAGCAACGTCACAAAGTTCATGCTCATATACTTTGTAATTCAATAATGCCTAGAATCATGGGTTCGTGAGCAAGAATAACAATAAAACAGCAATCCAACAAACAATGCCATACACAATATTCTGCATTTAGGAGATAATAGTAATTTTACATTAACCAGTGCTGCGTGCTGAAAGAACGTCAGACTAGCCGTATGATTTAAACGTCGAGTATGAGATTCCAGATCAGGATAACTCATACTTCCCTCTCGCTAAATTAAACAGATTACGCGCAAAACAATAGAGTGCTGTTGACTCCCATGCATATGGATCGCGTCTTGCCAAACCCATTTGCCGGGTATTGCTGAAGAGTGTTATACTTCGCTAAAGAACCCATCGCTTGATAACTCTTGGTAACATTAAACCACAATGCGTTAAGTTTATGCCTATCAATATAATTCCAGCACCACCTCACAAAAATACAACACTACGATTGCGTAATACAGACAGACACATCTAGAAACACACCATCATCGTGATGCCGCCAAACTTATGTTAAAATATCGAACTGTTAACCCATGGAATATATATACTGTCGGTTTTAAAGCTTTCTCTTTAAAAGCTCTCAAAGGAATACTGCGCGATTAGGGAATATAATCTACACGATTTCGGGTTGACTTCAAGTTCCTGCTACTTTGACTTCCACATACGTTTTGTTATCAACAACACAGGACCTATCCATGCCCAGTTCTGTCCTTCATATCACATCTACCAACCGACCATTACAACGGCTGCCATGTATTCATTAAAATTAATTTAGAATTATGTACATAAAACAATTCTGACATGCTTCTAGAGGTCGTGGTGTGTTGTTTAAAATGTATACGCCAAAAGTATAGATCTCATCTGATTTACAACACGCACGTTACTTTCAGGCCGATAGGTTTCTAAAACAGAACGTAGTATGAAACGGTGGCTCTACACGGCCGAGATTCACGAAATACTCGTCGAAAACAGTTTGTCATTACCTTAATTCCAGGAGAATCTAATTTGATTACAGCTACGCCATTTCGAACATTACATTGAAAATGGGTCCCTAAAATAAAGATAAATATAAATTCCTAACACAACAAACAACTAAAAGTCAAATTAATCAGAAATCATGAATTAATATTAATTGGACGTTATACTTATGCAAAATGTTGCTGACGAAATTGTATCCATGTCTGAAACAAATTCTATTTGTAAAACAATAATTTATAGTGAAAACAATTGAAAAAGAAATTTATATAATCAATAAAACTATATTTAAGAAAATTTATAGTGAACCATTTCAACTAGTAGCTTATCTCATCGACAAGGTAAGGCAGAGCATTCTGAGTGTTCAATATGCAACTCAGAGAGGCGTCGTACATACATATATTAACTAAAAATAAGCCGAATATCATGACATGTTGCTTGAATCGTTGATGGACTCACACTGTGCAACTACATAGAGGGTAATCTGCTTCGTAGAATGAAACCAAATGCACGCATATGCTGCATTGCCGACATATTGTTGTTTTCGTGTATTTTAAATTTCATGGGCCCATTACAACCGCTTGATCCATATATTGTGTACCAAAAGAACCATGTAGCGAAGCATTACACGCAGTTATCAAGCTTTTGCGCTCTGCATAATCAGCACAATTTCGTTAAGATAACTGCACTTCTTATGGAGATATAATCCATTACATGCTTTATAGAGCCCTATTTCGACTCGACCTGAGCCCATTGGCGAACTTTTACGATGGGGAGAAGCTGGGACCCGTTTTAACGATTAACTAAAGGACAGGAATAGCAATTTTAAGCTTTCAAATGGGCTATCGTGCAAGTCAATCTGTCCAGACGAAGTTGAGTTATGCGTGTCACTGTAAACAACCAGAAACGGACAGCGTAGAAATTTACCTCTGGACAGTGGGAAATCTTCGCTACGCTAGTTCCACTCACTGCAATCAGAATTCAACAATTAATATTTACTTTTCACTGATAAGAAATATTTTATAAACCGTACTAGTGTCGAAACTAGGAATGTCCGGCACTGCCTCAGCTAATAATATATACAAAAACCCAAAACTATCCTCATCGTACATTCCACCATAACAGGAAATATATAGTGTTTGTCAAGTACTTACGAGCAATCTCAATAAGCCGCTTGCGGCTTTGCAGAAAAAGCTGCCGAAACTAAATCAATCCGAGACAGCTGCATTATTGTCACCGTTCTTACGCAAAACCGAAATTATCTACTGGTCTGTCATCTACAACCTCAATATTTTGTAACCGGAAATAGATGCTCTACATACGTTGTCAATCTATCACCCAGAGTTGACTAGGAGGTGCGCCTACCCACGATTGCGCAGCGAGCGGTATCACTGGAAGGAAGCGATGTTTATAGTCACAGAAACGTTTTGCAATCAACAACTCATCAATTTCGCTAGCCCCGAAAACGTTCATATTCGCAAAATTAACAAATTATATACAGCATTAGATTGAAATCCACAAAATCATGCATATATCAAAGGAGGGCAAGCCATACCGAAAAGGCCAGTATCATACCAAAAAGTACATTGGTCATTGATAAGGTCAAATAATTCAATTCAACGTTTTCAACATCCTCGAAAACATTTGTAAAAACAAATGCAGCAAAACATGACATTTTATTTAAAATAACGAAATCTTGCATGACTCCTGAAGGGGGTCGCAGAAGTTAATGTACCATTCCAAAAAAGGGAACACCGATCACAAAAACGTTAAATTAATTTACTCCATTGTTTTCAGTGACCACCAAAAACTTTTATATTAACCATATATTGCTAATTAACGATTATCTTATAACGATTATTTTAAAAATATGATATACAACTGGTTAAAATGGGTTCTTTTGGAACTGACCGTGTCCCTATCTCCTTATCCGCGAGTCTGAAAAATGTTGGAAGCTGTAGCTCTTATTCAGCCTAACATACAATGCATAAATATTTTACGGTACGAGGTCTGCTTCTTGAGATATAACTAAAAGCGCAATTTACCTCGGGCACGGAAACTGAAAAGGGTATCCTTTGTAATAAATAATACCCATAGGTGGGTTGCATAGATGGAACTATACAGGCCAGACTTTAAGCTATTATATGCACAAACCGCATGGGAATATCTTTATTCTTTCCTGAGATATTTATAAAAAGCTAGCGGGACAGACGGACGGACGGTAAAACTTATCAGTGCGCATAAAATGATTGCTCGATGTACAATTATCTGACAATATCAAAAAATCGCAAGGTTTCACATAATAGCCACAATAGAAAGCGAAACCAAAGCACGCTTTTGCAAGAAACAGTAAATAAATCATGCGGTAGCTCCGTGCAAACTACTGTGATTACAGTGGAGTTTGATATAAACTATGTACTAATACCACCTGCGCAGCAACGTTAGTCAACGGGCCTAAAACAACCACAAAAGGAGCTAATCAACTGGGCTCCCCAAATTGGGGGGTGGGGGGCCCTGGCATTTTTCGGTTCCCCCTGGTTCAGAACAGGTGCACCCCGGTTCATGCCCCCCGGCAAAATTTTGGGCTCCCCCGGTTCACGGCCTTTTGAAAAATTTTTTTGTTTCCAATCGGTTCAAAGTACAAAAAATTTGATCAAAATTTGTCCTAAAATTCCGTTCTGAAGCCAAAATTTTGTCAAAATTTGCTTCAAAATTGCTTTTTCTGTCCATCAAAACCGTTTTGGCAGTGTTTCTGATACCATTTTTAACCGTTTCTGTCTTGGCAAAATGCCATTGGCAAAATGCCATTGGCAAAATCGGGAGCCCCCAATTCGGATCCAGGGGCAGACCCTGGTTCATGCCCCGACAAAATTTTAGCGAATGGAGAGCCCAGATCAATATACAGCGATAGTTCAATAACAGACTAATCATTGATATAAAATACATGGATTTTCATAAATCCCAAATCCATTTATTCAGCTGTTTACGTTTTAAACACAGCTGTAAAACGTAGCTATTACGATTCAACAATATATAGTTACACAATGCCAGTTATCATAAATAAACGTGCTTGAAGCAAAAATTTAATACACTACCATCCTGTAGGATGGTCGTAAAAACATATATCTACCTGAAAACGGTATAGCTGACATCATTCTTTCGGAAACATAATTGAACAAGCCGTGTGAAGACCGGCAATAAAACCCTGAAATAGATCATGTCAAAGATTATTCATATTTATATTATATGTTTGATGAATATCAATTACAAATTTATGCATTATATTATGTGAAACGCAGCGTGCTGAAAAGATGGGTTGGGACGAAATTCTAACACATGAATAGCCTTTTAATTCGTAAGCAGGCGTTTTACCGGCTGAGAGCTGTCCCTACCCATTGCCACAGCAGAAATAACGGAGTTATTTTAGACAGCTTTGTTTGTTCAAGCTTGCCTTACAATAATTACTCTTTCAGACGATGTCGCAACAACAATCTTTTCAGCATTCGTTATAACTACTGACGCAGTTTATTGTTGTCGGCGGCCCAACAGATTGAGATGTTGGGAACAGTTTCGTTTCGGCCTAGCTCTTATATATTTTGCATCGTTGTAGGATACAATATCATTGACTGGATTTTGGTTATTCTATGTTGTGATTGTATGGAATGCAAACTTTCATTTGGGAATACCAATACATGCTCCACGACGAAAGGATGGGAAAAGCATCTGGCTGAAAAGTTGGCCTAGATGTGGTAGGTATTCTATAACAGGACCCAAGACCTTCCACCTTTCGATGCGCAGCAGACGCTCCGCCGACTCACGATTCCCGTCCAATTGTACAGTGTCAAATATAGCGGTTTTATATTTGCAGTGAAATCGTGCACGGATAGCTCAGTCGGTAGACCAATTGCTTGCGGATCCAAAGGTGCGAGGTCGTGGCTTTGAATTCCACCAAGCCCAAGTTTTGTGTGTGCTGGGTTCCACATCCTTTCATTGTTTAGCACCTCCCACTTGGCTGAAATAAACTTCTTTTATAACATGCAGGTCGCGCGAGAAGGTAGGATTCTATTGTCGGCTTACAGAACCAAGAATACCTGCCCCTTACCCTACATCACAGGCCTGAGGGCCAATAGCTTAGGCTCTGCTTGTCGTAAATACGATTATGAAATAAAATATGTTTCACACTGATATAATACTGTTCTCCAAAGTGTGGGCTGTGGCCCTTGGCAGTTTTCAGTGCGGCTGGCAAAAAAGAAGTGCTCCCGGTTACAGCCCCCTGGCAAAATTTTTGGCTTTTCCGCTAAAACACCCCCAGACGATATAATTTTAGAAAAATCTTTTTCGGAGTTAAAAATTTGGCTAATTTCAACAGAAAATTGGTTGAAAATTCGGTTTTAACCTCAATAAAGATGTTTAGCCCTGTTTCTCAGCCTATTTAATAAAAATTTAATTTTAGCGTTTGTCGCCCAATATTAAGTTTTGATAATTTTGAAATTCCGATCCTAGTTCACTCTCCCTGACAAAATTGGGCACCCCCGTTCCGCGCCAGTGTTTTCCATTTGTTTCACCCTGGCAAAATATTCAGCGAATCGGGAAACTATTAATATATGGTTACATAAAAATGAAAAAGGCCAATGGTAAAGCTTTGTGCCACACGGGTTATGTCGAATATAGTGGCTTCATTTCTGCTATAAAGTCGCAAAAAGATAGCTCAGCCAAAAGATAGCTCAGCCGGTAAAGCCAATGCTTCGGGTCCAAAAGCGAGAGGTGGGGGTTCTATTCCCACCCCATTTCAAATTTTTGGTAGGCTACTTTGAACACCTGTCATCGTTTAGCACCAACCACTAGACCTAACTAAAGAATATGTTTTATAACATACAGTAGTTATAAAGCTGATATATTACACCACGAGAAATCTATAAGGCAGTTACAGAGCATCTCAATTGTGAAACATGGACTGGAATTTGAAATGTAAAATTTAAAACCGATGATTGCATAATAAATGGTAACAAAATATGGTTGTAAACGCACCGAGAGATCTTGAGCAATACAGCAATGCCATCGGAAAACGTTACCTAAATAAATAAAATTCCTTGGGAGTAAATTTACGTTTAGCTAACAAAGCCACTAGCTATATGATTATCTTGGTAATAATAATATAGTTAAAAATATGGATATACAATTGAGATGCAAAAAAATTTTCAGAAGTTATAGTTATATCTTCAAACAGCGTTTTTATTGCACCGTAACTATTACCAAACACTAATGTTGCTTAAAACTTGTGTTTAAGATTTTATAAATTCAAATAGAAGCCGATTTGTTCAAATAAAGTTTGAAAAATTAAAAGTTAAAACAAGTAACAAGTTTAACGATATAGTTTGTGTTCCACACATTAAGTAAAATTCACAATAATTCAAAGCATCAAAAGTAGTTAAAAAAGCTTGGCGGATATGGGTACGTTATATCATTCATACGGCACGTCACGTTTAAGTATCTGCGCGAGTATTAGTATTTATTACATGCATGTGCGAATGCAACATGATATTCGGTGGAACAATATAACGTTTTGTTACCAAAAATCAACGTGATTATCACCATGGCTCAGGTAACCCTTGGGGCTTATGAGATTTTAGGAATTTAAAGAAATAAAGTCTCCAAATTCCAGGAATTTTACAAATTCCGAAATTTCCAGACTTCCTAAATTCCCGACATTTCGGAGCAGAGCGTGGTTTCATTTTTAAGTTATCATTTTGTTTAATTACGAGTAACAGTTTGTTTTTGATGTAAATACCACCTAAATCCTCTTGAACCCTGAACCCATTGAAAATCCATAAACCTAATCGACCTTACTCGTCGAAAACAACTGACAACACGCCTAGTATTTGTGCTGGTTTCTGGATAGCCAACCATCTTATTCAGCGTTTCATATAAAACCTATATAACCAACGCATGAACTATCTGTGCTTATCTCTAGATAGCCTAACCACCGTATTTAGCCTACGAGAACACCTATATAGACAACTATTGATGACCTGTGCGCAATACAAAACCAAACAATTGAAGACAGTCTCTATTTTGGAAATCGAGTTCATTGACACTAAACCAGGGTTGGTTATTGGGTTGGAAAAGCAGCCGTACCGGAAAAAGCCGGTTTTTCGGGAGAAAAAATAAAAAAACGGAAAAGAAAGTCAATGCTTTACTATTCGGCGAAAAATAGCAGGAAGCACAATTTTGTGCGAAATCGAATTCCGTTGTTGATTATTACGCTTTAATTACTGAAAAGGTCCAAAACTGCAATGTTGTCACATAGAATTTGCAACCATATAGTACAGCGATGCTTGAATCTTTCCAAGTGGAAGGGTTATGTGAAAACCACACGGTGGTTATATCGATAGCGATGGAGACAGATCCTGTGGTGGTATTCCTCTGTAAATGCCAATGCACCGTAATTTCTATCCCAGCAGGTAAACGGAACGGTGCGGGGAGTGGGATGGTGGCCAATCAAGATGTAACCCAGAGGTTTTTTGTTTTTTCTGAGGGAAGGCTGACTCTATGGGTAACCAACCATCGTCCCATGTCCTCTTGTCGGTACGTGTGTACTAGGACCAGTTCTGGCCCTAAGGGATCCCAGCTGCACCACTATTTTCTCAGCGTGTGGTGCCCGGACAACCCCGGCTTCCACGACTCCCCGGTGATCTATGCGATGACCTAAGGGAACCGCTTAGCTTAGCAGGCTGCCGGCGGGTTAACCAGGGTGTTCGGCCTGGCCCCTATATTGGCCCACGTGTCTAATGGTATGAGGTCCCCCGAGGGAGAGTCAACCCTTAAGCCTGCTCACAGGTAATAAGGCTGACTCGCCTTTCCCTCATTTGCGCCTTGTCCCCTAGGCGGGGTTGTCTAATCCTAGCGTAGTCCTAGCGAGACTCTCCGTTGGTGTGTCCCTATGTACTATTGTCCCATTTCCTAATCCTAAAGTAATACACGACAGGCCTTACAACTCCGATAGCGACTAAATTAGATCAATTAACTTTGCGTTAGGGTACTGAGGCGGAGGCCCCAGTCCCTTGGGTGTCTCTCCTACGATCACTAGCGTTATCTATTGGGATGTGGGTTATGCAAGGCGACAATTACTAGGAAAGCATGCGCTATGGGCGGTTAGAGCAGAATGTGGATAGAGTGCGGGTTGTAAAATGGGACTCTGACTCGAGCCTAAAAGCGGAGACACGGCGGAGCTTGCGTTAGTAAATTGACACTCGACGGGGCACAGGATAGGTAACTTGCTCTGTTCAAAGGTCCGGATGGTTTTCTGCTGAAAATAATTTGTGAGATTCTACTAGGGCCGAAATTTGAACCACTCCTACCTGCTTCAAAAATAGCACGCCATTCAATCAATTTACTATTGGCTCCTTTTCATTGCACACCACACACTACATAGTTATCACCCAATTGGGGTGCACTCCAGAATATTTACAGCGTACACAAAATGATAAACATTTAGTTCAGGTACCTTGCAAGATACCCCATAGTAAACTTTTCACTTTCCTCGAGCGTCATCCACTTGAAGTTTTGAATCATGTAAAGCCAGGCTAAATTTTTTTTTTAGAGGACGGCTAATTTTCTTGGAAATTCCCAGATGTGCCTCATAATGAACCGAACAATTGTTTACCCACTGAATTACCCGAATCTGCCCTTTTAGGAATTTTGAGTTCTGAGAACAGACGAGAAAAGAAACCCCGTAGTTTCATACAAACTTGACAGCGACTGAAGCGGCCCGCGAAAGGTTCTACCAATTACAAACTCACTCCCAGAGGGCTCCGGGAGAGGGTGGCGACCTGGATTTTCCCCGTAGTTGCACGGTTAGAAAACCCACGTTCCACCAAGGCTCAATATATTTTAATTCGCCGCCGGCTCCAGTCCCTGTTTCGTTCTCCGCTCAGCGAATAAACCCCTTAGAAATTTTAGTTCGACTCCGGCCCGCAGCCGTTTGCACCAGAATTTAACTTGGAACAAAAGAAGCAGCGAACGAACGAGGATTCGACGCCGAAGTTCGATTTCGAACCCTTGGGGACAACGCGTGTCACCCAAAGATGCAAACGGCTACGTCCTGAGTGTCGTTTCTCTACCACCTTTAAGTTTTGTCTGAGACCTAGATAGAGAAATTTTGGTCCTAATCAGGTAGAACAGCCCTATCGGTACTGAATTTTCCTTAAGCCTAGAACTTTATGCAATGCCCTTTGACTACGGTTAATGATTTTGATCACTCCCCGGACCTGCGAAAGAAGAAAAACGTCCGAGGAGCGGGGAACCAGTCGAGTCGCGAGCGAGTAAAATTTTGACTAATTTTGGTGCAATTTATGAGATTCCGCGGGGTCCGATCCTTACGGGCGCGCGGAGCATCCTTCCGACGCTCCAACGCCCGCAAAGAACGGCCCTTCATCTGACCGAAAGGAAGCAAGAAAACCAGGGAAGGCTCTCCGCCGTGGAGGCACGGCGAGGAACCACCCCTGGTATGTCTAAACGAAAAAGAAACCGAAAACACCAAAAACGAATGGAAAGAGAATAAATTTTAAATGGCGACAACCGCCAAAGCCTAAACTTAAAAGCTCGACTGGCTCCGATCGGGTAATCGGGCAGTCCTTTTTATACCTAAATCTACCCCCCCCGTACTTATGTTCCAATTTTGAAATTGCGCGAACATCTTGGCATTGCTGTACCGCTCAAACGATGCACACATATGGGTAAATATCGTACAAATGCTGACCATTTAACCACACTGTAACATTAGCCATAATGTAAAATAACACATTAAACAGAGCCTTGTAGTAAGTTGCTGGGTCGCCGGCCACTCAGTCAAAACAACAAGATTAATGCCCACAGACAAGGCTCGTTTTGGGGAGAGGCGGCACGACGTAAACAAAGCAAAACCTAGCGCTGGTCGGCGCAAAATTTTGATAATGCCAAAATATACGAGCGCTATAGGCGCCTTAAAGAAATCAGGACATTAGCATGTTTTTTGTAGTATTTCAGGAACAGAGGGGAGTAGGCGGCCGGGGGCGGGATCATATCCATGCCCTGGCTGGTCGCCTACTTATGAGAACCCTATTTTTGATGTATTTCCCCCCAGGAAACCCATTTGAGGCAGTTAAATGCGTGCACGA
>JASANE010024639.1:0-17333 GCA_030248225.1 Trileptium ribeirensis
AAGTATAGTTAAAACAAGTGGTGCATGAAGATTACATATCGTTTTTGCAAGTAGGAATGCTTATGCTTGACTTGACTTGACGTAAAGCTTAGCGGCGATACGGCATAGTTGCAGATCCCACTGTAGCTGCCCACATTTCACCACGACAAAGTCCTCGCATCGCCTACGTTGGTTTGGACGCGCTATACAGTGTACGAAATGCGACTACCGAAACGGTTGCTATTTGCCAACCAACCAACAGATTGGAAAATGCCTCGAGGCGCCCCCAAGAAAACGTGGAGCAGCCAAGTTCTACAAGACCTGACGGGACGCTGTATTCAAAGCAAGGCACATACCATGCAAAGAAGGCCGCGCAACATCGACAATGCTTATGCGACATCGATCACGCAACATTCTGAAACATCGGTCATGAAATGTTCACTTTGCTATCGAACAATGATGGACTTTGCTTACTGCTACGATAACAAATGTTTTATATCGAACAATGCTATCACAAGCATTACATTCGAACACAACATGCTACAATGGCAGGACAACACAGAAAAAACAGAACACGATGAATAAATGAGACAAAATCTACCGAATATCAACGTAACAATATTGCAGAATGAAGTAAAATATTAATTTTTATTCATATTACTGAACTATTACAATAATACGAAGCATCGCTAATAAATAATTCCTTAAAGTATTTCACTTCCATTTTTGTAATGTACCGTCTACATTATAGTAGTGTATTTATGAACTTGGCCTCATAAAACGTACTCTCCGTTACATTCTACGACAACGTATTTTCGGTTAAAATGGATAAGGGGCATATTGTTTTAAATTTGGGCATCCGGAGCACCTATATATCACCACCTCTATGTGTGATGGAGGCTTCGCAAAATCCGCTCATCGAGAGTACAACTTTGCTGCCATGTATTTTTATCAGACCTGCCGATTTCGAGCTAAAGTTAAAAAATATATATCCCAAAAAAGTGAAAATTTACAAAATATTTATTAAGCACGTTTTTTGCTACCTGGGTGTGAATTACAAATTTAGCATCATACGCTTAAGTTACTAAAATAACCCCAGAAAACTTAAATATTGCCGGTCCCAGCCAGTTATCGTTGTATTGAACTAAGCCTAAGCCGTTCTTCATTGTAACAGCCTTCTTTATATCATTTTTTATTTTTAATTGCATTTAGGCAAGCAATAAGGGCAGGTCAACCCCGTAATCATCAATTCAACACCGTCCTTCTTCTCAACCAGTTACCCGACATCAACAGCACTTTTAATTGAATCGCATTATGTACCACTACCCCCTTTTCAAGTTTAGGACTGTTTGGCCGATGGCGATTTACTATATTATTAACTAAAAAATTTGTGCTTGTGATCATCCCTGCTATATAGCTAAGGGTGGTGAAGCTTTCACGACATACGAAAATTTGGACAATCCGAACTCCTTCCCTTACGAAGGCATCAACCATTTCAACCGCCATTTGGTCAATCCAGATGTTCTTGTTTCACATGCTCAAAATTGACGGATTATGATGTCACCCTAAGCAATTAATTCGCAACCGCGGTGGCCGCAATCCAGATGTCTCTCTTCAACCATTACATATTGGAATACAGTTAGCGTCAACAATTAAACAACAATACGCAAAGCAACATGAGTGCTTAAATCCACGATTGCTACCCACGTTATAGCTACATTTATACTATACAAATTGCTACCACGTTTACCGAAAATATAGCAAATATTACCCTGCGACACGTCTCCCTTATACTTTGCGATCCCAATATAACATAATTAAGAGACATGGTAGTTGAGTTTTAATACTCTTTCTTGCACGGCACCACAGAGTTACCCTACAAAATTGTTTCCATGGCTCCTTCACCGCTACAGCCGGAATTATTGATTATTTATATATTTCGCTTTTGGCACTTGTTCCTTTTATCAAATAGCACAGACGCCCTGACACACCGAAGTAGTAATCCTACAGCCAAAATATATCGATATCTGAAAAGTACAAGTTTTTTGAGGAAATTTGATCCTACTTTAAATGTGTTGTGCATAATGGTCCTACCATATTGACCATCCACTACCCTGTAATGACATGTCGCGGCAACAGCAATTCCCCGACTGTAGGGCCATCGTATTCAGCGTGCGTAAAAACATGCATATTTACGTTTTCCCACACTCCCACCCCACAGTAGCACGGCCACAACATCAAAAAGGGTCTATATGTCAAGTTGACTGCAGACGCTAAAATACAGTATATACCTGTGAGAATAACATCATGCAAAAACTCATACTTCTCCGACGTCAACACTACTGTTTTGAGCTTGCTTGAAAACCTGTTCAAGAATGGCGTGCCATCGTTCGCTTACGTTACCCCGCAATAAAATGTCACGAACAAAAAATGGTGTTTTGTGAGATTGGGTTGACATATATACCCCATTTGGACCCATAATGGTCCAGGTAGCCGCCTGACAAAAAGTGATGCACTGCAATGTCTGCAGCTCTTGAGGTAAAGGCCCTATCATAAAACATTCTATTGTATCCTATATGGGATATATCAATATTTATGGCACCTATATGGGATATATAGAATATCTGTGGGACTTATATCTATATCACTACATATAGGTCACGAAAATAATACTCGGATGACCAACTTTCACAATGTATGACCCTTAACTCCTTTAGCGAAAATCTTCTATTTGAGGAAGACGTGGTCGGCAGCGTCTAATAAAAGTGCTCAAACATACATACATATATATATATATATACATATATATATATATACGTACTGTATTTGTGACAAAATAGGAAATTTATGAAGATCATTCGTCCGTTCATACGGTATTACATCTACAGACGGACGAACAATAAATTTTTACAATTTTTGCCGTTGCCAAAGCTATATGTGGAAACTTCGATCGTTTCGCTAGCTTGGTGTCAAAAATTTGATTGAATGTCATTAAAAAAATGGTGTAAAAGTTCAGTTTTAACTTCAATAAGGACAGGATTTGCGCCGCTGCTAACGCCTTTTTTTCGCTGGAAAATTTTGAAAACTTTTAGTTTTCGTCCCCCGACTTTACCCCTAGTGCGACACTGCTGTCAAAATCCGGCGCTTCCATTTCCAAACTAGGGGCTACCGGTTTGTGGACCGGGCAAAATTTTTAGCGAATGGAGAAACGACTATAAGAAGTGGTTCATGGTAGATTTGATCACTTTCGTGTTTACCGTAGAAAGTTCAAAGTCATAAGCGGGGATAAAGCTATCGATTCTTATCGGAAAACGCGAAAATTCTGTTGGCATTCATTCACTTGGTCTCGCGCACTGAAGAACGTTTATGGATCAACACCCTCAGCATCACGAATCATTAGACCCACCGAGCCAGCAGAAGACCTAAAAGCCGATACAATCTATGTTCAACGGTGTTTAATACAGCAGTGTATCAACAGCGTTGGCAGGGTGACCAAAATAAAATAATTCATCTATAAATATGCAGTATCAGCGACATCCACAGTAAATTATTTCGGTAACAACGCCAATTAATTCATCCTACACAAATAGGTAGCTAGATAAAGAACAATAACCAATGATGCCATGCTATCTGTCAACACACAGTACTGGTACCTCAACTGCTGGTGCCCAATCACAAAAACCAAATATTACTAACAGTGCCTCAAACTCAAAACACGAGGTTTCGCAAAAGCCAAGATCGAGGTTTCGCAAAAGCCAGCACAGGGTCTCGAAATACCTCCAAATAACCAAAAGGTCTCAAACAAAACTGTTCGAATCACCGCAACACAGCGCAAACTGGGACAAAACGAGGAACAGCTTCAAGGGAGAAATACTATCCACGGCATTAGGCCATGAACGGCAAGTGGTCACGACAACAGTAGTCTAACAGTAATTGCGTCGTTAAAGGCTGTACGAGACGTCATCCGACCAACCGTAATAATCACCCACCAAGCGTGGTTTGTGTAAAGCTACGCGCGGCATATAATGGACGCAGCGTGACTCAAATTCTTGGCTGCGGACGATTAAGACATTTTTCTAGCTGTAGCCGTGAGCTATCAAACCCATATACTTGAAATATGTGCCGATAAACTATCTTTCGCTATAGTACATTGACTGATATTTGGAAGGAGACAGTAAATTATGTGTTTTCATTCCACATGGTGTATCAAAATAACAATAGCTACACAAAAGCAATACAACAATATATACACCACATCTAATCCCCCCCAACAACAACAACTTCCGTTGCAGTTATGAAAACCTTACTCAATGTGCCTAAATAATATAGTAGGCGCAAAAGTAGATGAGTTCAAATTTCTACGCGACTAGCCCACATTGTCGATCCCACGAAGGCCATATAGGCGCCAAGTGAAGCAACGGTAGTGGCGAATTGTTAATGGATACAACTTTGTGTATACTGGTAGTTAGTTATTGGAACTGCTGCATATATATCTATTTAGCCACAGTTTTTCGACTTGAGAGTTAGTATTTACTAAGATTACTACGATGATTTGTAATAAATTTTCTATGTACCTATATCATGTCCAAAATTATGATTTTCATATATTATGTTGGCTTGTGTGTAAGTGGATCAGTGAAATAGTAACTTTGTCTTAGTAGTTGACTCCCCGAAATTACAAAAAACAAAATGTTCACCTGCGCACCATGTAGCAGCAATCACTGTTATTTGACATTATCATCGCTTATACTATATACCGTAGTACATGGCTTCGGCCGTGCATATCGTATTGAACAATTGTCCAATTGCTTCATGAGCGCTGCTCTGTTGCAAAAGACCGTACAACGGCAGCGCAAATGTTGAGCTACATTAAGCGTCAGATAATAGTAATTGTTTGCTTTCTCGGAAAAAAATTCACTGTATGTATTCTACAGTTTCGTGTTGCATCTTTGTTATAAAGTACGCACATCGTAGTTATTTATGATTGTAATTATGGTGTCTTCTTGCTTGGATATGGAAAGCAAAATGCTATATCAAACGACAAATCAGCTAATATCATTGAATCTAATAACTTATTTGGTTAGAAGTTCCTCTTGCTACATTTCCTGGATCGTCCACGAGCAAAAGTTTCGTTGCACCAGGTTCTTGTTTATTCATTTTGTAGCAAATTTAGCATTCGTATCGGTTTTAAATTTTTGTTTGTATTGTGAATCTTTGGGAGTGTTTGAATATTACCGTAGTGTTGCGTGTTTATAAGCCTCGTTTAACTGCTACGAAGTTTCAAAAATTTTAAGTGGCTTAAAACTGTGTAATTTGCTTGTTGGGATAATGCATAAGTGTTTTGAGGTCCTACTTCTTGAAACTGTAACTTTATAATATGGAAAGTGTTGCAGTATCCAAGTATTGATCTCTAGGTTTCTGGTAAGAAATGTGGCTAGGAAAGTAAACTTTTCATAGTTGAAAATTGGTACAAACGTCCAAGAAACTTTTCTAAACATGTAATGTAAAACATTGTCATTTATATAAATGCCGTTTCTATTCTTTTCGATTGATGAGAATTCAGTGCAGCTATGTTGCTATGGCATCTGAACATATAGCTCTGGCTTCTCCAAACATCGGGTAGGGGCATGTATATTATCTTGCCCGGGTCACGCAGGTAAATTTTGGCCTCCCCAAGTAATGCCTTCATTTTCCCAAAACACGTTCGTGAAAGACCGATACAAAGAAAAATTTTTTCTGACGATCTAAAAATGTGCGTTTTTTACTATTTTTTTTTGGCTAAAATTCGCAAAGAAAAAAATCCTCCGAAGCGGGGTAAACACACATGTGAAAATGTCTGAAGATTTTCCTTACACAAATATAAATATAAAGTCATATTATACACATTTGGCGTTTTATGATTGCCTCAATAATCCAAGGAGCCCGCGGTCATTTGTCTATGCACCAAAGTTTGTACCCAGTGTTCTGTTCATAAGATTAGCAGTACAATACAGCTATTGCAATGGGTTGAAAGCTGAATAATGTAGTGTTTTTGAAAGATTTTCTACTGGAATGATTAACTGCCCTCTTCAAATGTATTTATTGAATTGTGAATGAGTGATTGAAACAAGCGAAGTTAAGAATTCTTGCTGGCCCTGACAGTGGTAAACTTTAACAATATCCGTTATTAGGTTGTTAAGGAAACAAGCATGACGCAACTTTGGCTGGGCGGATTGTTTCGCGCGATAGCTTGAAATCTCTATTTGTACTCTTTAGTTAGACGCGAACACCGATTCCAACATCTTCCCCTGAAAAAGCGGCTCAAATAGGTTTTAGTCGGGTCTCAAGGGGCCCCAAGAAATTACATTACTTATAACTCGACAACCGATGTTTATATCTATAGAGAACATAAGCCTCTATAAGTTTGTATATAATACTTTGAAACGCGGTTCTCTTAGGATATACGTTTGGGACAAAACGGGTTCTAAAATGGGCCGATGAGACTCAAAGTACACAAAATGGTAATATTTACACAAGCACTAGAGTTATATGGGTGTTTTGGTCTTATTTTTAAAGCAATTCATTCTCTTTGCAAACGGTTACTGCTATTGTCATTATTTAGGCTGTAGGGTTGGGTCAATACTTGTTTTTCCCAGGGCCCATGGACCCAAAATACACGAAAATGATAATATCTCCGTAACCAGTCAAGTTATATGAACTTTTTGGTCTTATTTTGTAGAACAGTTCATGGTTCATTTTTGTATATCGATGTTCCTAATATAGCTGAGTATATTTCTCTAAATCACCTATTGAACACTCAGAATTCACCGCTTTGCCGATAAGACACGCTACTAGTGGCACTTACTGGAACAAATATAAGCACCGTCGTGAAAGGTTCGTTTCTTTTTTACGACTTTACATTTTTATTTGATGAATGAATTTTACAATCAGGTGTGGCAGTGATATAACTGTGTTACGTTGGGTTAACTTTTGACATTATTATATTTCTGGAAACATGCTTAATTCAAACCTTGTAACAATGATCAACAAAGTGCTAGACCTGATAATCTTTGAGATGACCTTGTTCATATATTTCCACTGCATATATATAATATTTAGCTTGCACGCGAAGGAAATTACGATAGAATTGAAAAATTAGCTGGATTACTGGGTGGCGCGTTAAAATGCAAAGTCAACGACAAAGACAAGTCTCAAATGACACCGTTACATTATGCTGTGAGATATAATCATTCGCAAATTGCGGAACAGCTTGTACGCCACGGAGCAGGTACTTACAATTTGAGATTTCCTTTGTCTAGTTTTGAATGAATATTGCTGCACCAATAGTTCATAAGCGGTAGCTGCTGCTCATTTGTTTATGTACACGGCAATATGGCACCGAATTACCTGGAAATATGTAACATTCTACACATTGTATGAATGACAATGACTCTTGCCTCGGTTGCTGAACTAGCATTTTGTACCTTTACTGGAGGTATGCTGTAGTCTCGGCACAGCAAATTTTTTGGTCCGGCAGTTGCGTGAGTTATTGTGCGCATTGGAAGATTCCAAAAAACTTCGTCTAATAAATACATTAACAGAAATATTATCTTTGCCCCGGTTTAGCTTTACAGCCGTCATCGTTTCCGGAAATTTCTAATAACAGTAACATATTTAATCAGCATTTACATGTACCCAAAATATTGTTTGCGATCAGCCCATAGGTGCATTTTAGCTGTAAAATTGTAGCTTTTATTATAAACGAAAAGCATTTCCTTTTGGCTACGGGGGTATTTGAAACGTTTATTGGATATTAATAATTTATTTGGCACGTAGTGACAAGAATATCTAGCATAATATTAGTGATAGGAATACAGCATAAAATCTGTTGAATATTACGCGGGACCTATTACAAGAAGATTGATCGCATAAAAGCCGTTTTGATGTCGGGTGTCAGACCGTTCGGTTTTGTCGGTTTACGACTTAAAACGAGTCGATATAAATCAGTTTGCTCAGGTAATGTCAGCTCAGCACAGCTAGGTAAAAATTTGCTCAGCTACACAACCTTCGCATCGAAAAATGGAAACCACTGTGCGGAACCCGCTCATCGATATCTATTACGTCGTGAATGATTGTTGTGAATGGGAATAGTGATTTTGGCTGCTGATATAGTAATCATAGATCATCAAAATTGGCATTTAGGGCCTCGAAAGTGTCAGATTCAGCCGTTTTGGTGGTATGAGACCATATTTATGTATCCGGTGTCTCGTATATTGATACAGATAGTTGTTATCGGAGTTAATAGTGACTTTGGCTGTCGATATAGTAACCATACATCATCGAAATGGTCATTTTGGACATCACAAGTGTCAGTTTGAGCCGTTTTGGTGTTATGAGGCAACATACATGTATCCTATGCCATGTAAAGCGGTACAGATATCTGAAAATGGTTGTTATGGAGTGGAATATTGACTTTCGCTGTAGATACAGTAATCGTAGATCATCAAAATTGGCGTTTCGTGCCCCAACGGTGTTAATTTGAACCGTTTTCGTTTTAAGAGACCACATTTATGTATATATCCTATGTCACATAAAATGATACAGATTTCTTAAAACATTTGTTATGAGAGGGAATAGTGACTTTGGCGGCTTATATGGTAATGAAATTCTTGGGGCCCCTTGAGACCCGACTAAAACCTATTTGAGCCGCTTTTTCAGGGGAAGATGTTGGAATCGGTGTTCGCGTCTAACTAAAGAGTACAAATAGAGATTTCAAGCTATCGCGCGAAACAATCCGCCCAGCCAAAGTTGCGTCATGCTTGTTTCCTTAACAACCTAATAACGGATATTGTTAAAGTTTACCACTGTCAGGGCCAGCAAGAATTCTTAACTTCGCTTGTTTCAATCACTCATTCACAATTCAATAAATACATTGAAAAGGGCGGTTAATATAGTTACAGTTGAAAATCTTTCAAAAACACTACATTATTCAGCTTTCAGCCCATTACAATAGCTGTATTGTACTGCTAATCTTATGAACAGAACACTGGGTACAAACTTTGGTGCATAGACAAATGACCGCGGGCTCCTTGGATTATTGAGGCAATCATAAAACGCCAAATGTGTATAATATGACTTTATATTTATATTTGTGTAAGGAAAATCTAGACATTTTCACATGTGTTTACCCCGCTTCAAATTTTTTTTGCGAATTTTAGCCAAAATAGTAAAAAACGCACATTTTTAGATCATCAGAAAAAATTTTTCTTTGTATCGGTCTTCCACGAACGTGCCTTGGGAAAATGAAGGCATTACTTGGGGAGGCCAAAATTTACCTGCGTGACCCGGGCAAGATAATATACATGCCCCTACCCGATGTTTGGAGAAGCCAGAGCTATATGTTCAGATGCCATAGCAACATAGCTGCACTGAATTCTCATCAATCGAAAAGAATAGAAACGACATTTATATAAATGACAATGTTTACATTACATGTTTAGAAAAGTTTCTTGGACGTTTGTACCAATTTTCAACTATGAAAAGTTTACTTTCCTAGCCACATTTCTTACCAGAAACCTAGAGTAGAATACTTGGATACTGCAACACTTTCCATATTATAAAGTTACAGTTTCAAGAAGTCGGGTTCCCAAAACACTTATGCATTCTGCCAACAAGCAAATTACACAGTTTTAAGCCACTTAAAATTTTTTAGAACTTCGTAGCAGTTTAAACTCCAGCTTATAAACACGCAACACTACGGTAATATTCAAACACTCCCAAAGATTCACAATACAAAGAAATTACAAAATTTTAAAACCGATACGAATGCTAAATTTGCTACAAAATGAATAAACAAGAACCTGGTGCAACGAAACTTCTGCTCGTGGACGATCCAGGAAATGTAGCAAGAAGAACTCTTCACCAAATAAGCATTCTCTTTGCGATTCAATGATATTAGCTGATTTGTCGTTTGATATAGCATTTTGCTTTCCATATCCAAGCCACGAGAAGGACGCCATAATTACAATTGCGTAAATAACTACAAGAATGTGCGTACTTTATAACAAAGATGCAACACGAAACTGTAGAATACATACAGTGAATTTTTTTCCGAGAAAGCAAACAATTACTATTATCTGACGCTTAATGTAGCTCAACATTTGCGCTGCCGTTCTACGGTCGTTTTGCAACAGAGCAGCGCTCATGAAGCAATTGGACAATTGTTCAATACGATATGCACGGCCGAAGCCATGTACTACGGTATATGGTGTGGCGATGATAATGTCAAATAACAGTGATTGCTGCCTGGTGCGCAGGTGAACATTTTGTTTTTTGTAATTTCGGGGAGTCAACTACTAAGACAAAGTTACTATTTCACTGATCCACTTACACACAAGCCAACATAATATATGAAAATCATAATTTTGGACATGATATAGGTACATAGAAAATTTATTACAAATCATCGTAGTAATCTTAGTGAATACTTCAAGCTCTAAAGTCGAAAAACTGTGGCTAAATAGATATATATGCAGCAGTTCCAATAACTAACTACCAGTATACACAAAGTTGTATCCATTAACAATTCGCCACTACCGTTGCTACACTGGACGCCTATATGGCCTTCGTGGGATCGACAATGTGGGCTAGTCGCGTAGAAATTTGAACTCATCTACTTTTGCGCCTACTATATTATTTAGGCACATTGAGTGAGGTAGCCATAACTGCAACGAGAATTATTGTTATTTCTTTCAATTAGATGTGGTGTATATATTGTTGTATTGCTTTTTATTAACTATTGTTATTTGATACACCATGTGGAATGAAAACACATAATTTACTGTCTCCTTCCAAATATCAGTCAATGTACTATAGCGAAAGATAGTTTATCGGCACATATTTCAAGTATATGGGTTTGATAGCTCACGGCTACAGCTAGAAAAATGTCTTAATCGTCCGCAGCCAAGAATTTGAGTCACGCTGCGTCCATTATGCCGCGCGTCGTTTCACACAAACCACGCTTGGTGGGTGATTATTACGGTTGGTCGGATGACGTCTCGTACAGCCTTTAACGACGCAATTACTGTTAGACTACTGTTGTCGTGACCACTTGCCGTTCATGGCCTAATGCCGTGGATAGTATTTCTCCCTTAAAGCTGTTCCTCGTTTTGTCCCAGTTTGCACTATATTCATCGAACAGTTTTGTTGAGAACCTTTGGTTATTTGGAGGTATTTCGAGACCCTGTGCTGGCTTTTGCGAAACCTCGATCTTGGCTTTTGCGAAACCTCGTGTTTTGAGTTTGAGGCACTGTTAGTTAATCTGGTTTTTGTGATTGGGCACCAGCAGTTGAGGTACCAGTACTGTGTGTTGACAGGATAGCATGGCATCATTGGTTATTGTTCTTTATCTAGCTACCTATTTGTGTCAGGATCAACTCGGTTGGCGTTGTTACCAGAATAATTTACTGTGGATGTCGCTGATACTGCATATTTATAGATGAATTACTGTATCGTGGTGGTCACCCTGCCAACGCTGTTGATACACTGCTGTATTAAACACCGTTGAACATAGATTGTATCGGCTTTTAGGTCTTCTGCTGGCTCGGTGGGTCTAATGGTTCGTGATGCTGAGGGTGTTGATCCATATTCCTTCGCTGTACAAGCCAAGTTAATCAATGCCAACAGAATTTTCGCGTTTTCCGATAAGAATCGATAGCTTTATCCCCGCTTATGACTTTGAACTTTCTACGGTAAACACGAAAGTGATCAAATCTACCATGAACCACTTCTTATAGTCGTTTCTCCATTCGCTAAAAATTTTGCCCGGTCCACGAACCGGTAGCCCCTTGTTTGGAAATGGAAGCGCCGGATTTTGACAGCAGTGTCGCACTAGGGGTAAAGTCGGGGGACGAAAACTAAAAGTTTTCAAAATTTTCCAGCGAAAAAAAGGCGTTAGCAGCGGTGCAAATCCTGTCCTTATTGTAGTTAAAACGAACTTTTACACCATTTTTTTACGAAATTAATCAAATTTTTGACACCAAGCTAGCGAAGCGATCGTAGTTTCCACATATAGCTTTGGCAACGGCAAAAATTGTAAAAATTTATTGTTCGTCCGTCTGTAGATGTAATACCGTATGAACGGACGAATGATCTTCATAAATTTCCTATTTTGTCACAAATACCGTACGTATATATATATATATGTATATATATATATATATATGTATGTATGTTTGAGCACTTTTATTAGACGCTGCCGACCACGTCTTCCTCAAGATTTCGCTAAAGGAGTTAAGGGTCATACTTTGTGAAAGTTGGTCATCCGAGTATCTATTTTCGTGACCTATATGTAGTGATATAGATATAAGTCCCACAGATATTCTATATATCCCATATAGGTGCCATAGATATTATATATCCCATATAGGTACAATAGATGTTCTATGATAGGGCCTTTACCTCAAGAGCTGCAACATTGCAGTGCATCACTTTTTGTCAGGCGACTACCTGGACCATTATGGGTCCAAATAGGGTATATATGTCAACCCAATCTCACAAAACACCATTTTTTGTTTCGTGACATTTTATTGCGGGGTACGGTAAGCGAACAATGGCACGCCATTCTTGTACAGGTTTTCGAGCAAGCTCAAAACAATAGTGTTGACGTCGGAGAAGTATGGTTTCTGCATGATGTTGTTCCACAGGTATATAGTGTATTTTAGCGTCTGCCAGTCAATTCTCACATAAGACCCTTTTTGATGTTGTGGCATGCTACTGCGGGGTGGGAGCGTCAAAACGTAAATATGCATGTTTTTACGCACGCTGAATACGATGGCCCTACAGTCGGAGACGTGCTGTTGCCGCGACATGTCATTACAGGGTAGTGGATGGTCAATATGGTAGGACCATTATGCACAACACATTTTAAGTAGGATAAAATTTCCTCAAAAAACTTGTAGTTTTCAAATATAGATATATTTTGGCTGTAGGATTACTACTTCGGTGTGCAGGGCGTCTGTGCTATTTGATAAAAGGAACAAGTGCCAAAAGCGAAATATATAAATAATCAATAATTCCGGCTGTAGCGGTGAAGGAGCCATGGAAACAATTTTGTAGGGTAACTCTGTGGTGCCGTGCACGAAAGAGTATCAAAACTCAACTACGATGTCTCTATTATGTTATATTGGGATCGCAAAGTATAAGGGAGACGTGTCGCAGGGTAATATTTGCTATATTTTCGGTAAACGTGGTAGCAATTTGTATAGTATACATGTAGCTATAACGTGGGTAGCAATCGTGGATTTAAGCAATCATGTTGCTTTGCGTATTGTACTTGAATTGTTGACGCTAACTGTATTCCAATATGTACCGGTTGAAGAGAGACATCAGGATTGACGCCACCGCGGTTGCGAATGAATTGCTTAAGGTGACATCATAATCCGTCGATATTTTGAGCATGTGAAACAAGAACATCTGGATTGACGAAATGGCGGTTGTAATGGTTGATGCCTTCGTGAGGGTAGGAGTTCGGATTGTGCAAATTTCGTATGTCGTGAAAGCTTCACCACCCTTAGCTATATAGCAGGGATGATCACAAGCACAAATTTTTTAGTTAATAATATAATAAATCGCCATCGGACAAACAGTCCTAAAGTTGAAAAGGGGGTAGTGGTAGATAATGCGATTTGAATTAAAAGTGCTGTTGATGTCGGGTAACTGGTTGAGAAGAAGGACGGTGTTGAATTGATGATTACGGGGTTGACCAGCCATTATTGCTTGCCTAAATGCAATTAAAAATAAAAAATGATATAAAGAAAGCTGTTACAATGAAGAACGGCTTAGGCTTAGTTCAATACAACGATAACTGGCTGGGGTACAACGGCGATATTTAAGTTTTCTGGGGTTATTTCAGTAACTTAAGCGTATGATGCTAAATTTAATTCACACCCAGGTAGCAAAAAACGTGCTTAATAAATATTTTGAAATTTTCACTTTTTTGGGATATATATTTTTTAACTTTAGCTCGAAATCGGCAGGTCTGATAAAAATACATGGCAGCAAAGTTGTACTCTCGATGAGCGGATTTTGCGAAGCCTCCATCACACATACAGGTGGTGATATATAGGTACCCGGATGCCCAAATTTAAAACAATATGCCCCTTGATCCATTTTGACCCGAAATACGTTGTCGTAGAATGTAACGGAGAATACGTTTTATAGGGCCAAGTTCATAAATACACTACAATAATGTAGACGGTACACTACAGAAATGCAAGTGAAATACTTTAAGGAATTATTTATTAGCGATGCTTCGTATTATTGTAATAGTTCAGAAATATGAATAAAAACCTATATTTTACTTCATACTGCAATATTGTTACGTTGATATTCAGTAAATTTTGTCGATTTAATCATCGTGTTCTGTTTCTTCTGTGTTGTCCTGCCATTGTAGCATATAGTGTCCCAATGTAATTGTTTCTATAGCATTGTTCAATATAAAACATTTATCATCGTAAGCATATAAGCAAAGTTCATCATTGTTCGATAGCAAAGTGAACATTTCATGACCGATGTTTCGAATGTTGCGTGATCGATGTCGCATAAGCATTGTCGATGTTGCGCGGCCTCCTTTGCATCGTTGATAGCATGTGCCTTGGTGAGAAACAGCGTCCCCGTCAGGTCTTGTAGAACTTGGCTGCTCCACGTTTTCTTGGGGGCATCTCGAGGCATTTTCCAATCTGTTGGTTGGTTGGCAAATAGCAACCGTTTCGGTAGTCGCATTTCGTCCATTCTACTGACATCTCCAAACCAACGTAGGCGATGCGAGGACTTTGTCGTGGTGAAATGTGGGCAGCTACAGTGGGATCTGCAACTATGCCGTATCGCCGCTAAGCTTTAAGTCAAGTCAAGTCAAGCATAAGCATTCCTTCTTGCAAAGCGGATATGTAATCTTCATGCACCACTTGTTTTAACTATACTTTTGTTGACACCTTTTGCGCTCTCCTTGTCATGATCATTACATTTAATGCTGTACATTTTCGATTTCATTCCAACAAATTCTTCAATCGGACAACCGTTTGTTCAGTCTTTCATCCTTCCCATTACTTTGTATTTACATTACAATACAACTCATTACCTGTGTAATAGTTGTTTGTGTACTGCTGTAATGTTTCGTAAAAATGGTCTGTATAGAAGCAGTAGGTTAAGAAGTCGGTATCGATAAATAGCTAACGAGCAATGGAAAACGTTTTTTATGGTGAAATTATAATGGAAGTCATACATCAATTGTTTCGAAAGCTCCAGGACAGTAAATCCGACGTAAGTTGGTTTTTGCAAACACAGTGTATTCTTATTCATCATCATGGCAACAAGAAATTTGTCGAATATTTGACATCTGTAGTTGTAGCACGGGTTGGCAGCCAAGGTGCGAAATCGATCGGGATTCCTTACCAGTTCTACGTTTACATATCCTCGAACATTTTCCAAACTTTTAACGAAAACAGAGTTATTTAAACAGATCCTTTTTGAAATCACTTTTAGCCTTCTTTCTCTGCTAGGTGTTAAAACTTATGTTGTGCTGCATCCGTGCATATTGTCTAAATTTTATACCGCGATAAATTTTCACCAATTTAAGACCTTGAGACTAGTAACAAGCTTTAGATTCCTGTAGTGCACGATGTACGACTTCTTGTCGTAAAGATTAGATATCAGTTACTATTAGATATCAATACTGAAATGACAGACTGAGCCCAATGGTTGTTTTAGCTCTGTATACTGATAGCAATGCAAACTGATAGCTGTTGTGTAGTTCATGAAGTTGGCGGGGATAATACAGATATACTTACAAAGTACACCCATATTCCGCAACGTCATCCAAATGCATTATATCTAAATGTTTTATTACTTCATCAGTCATCCATGCGAATTCTGATGTAGGATGAATATGCGACACTGCATAGCCGTACAGGTTATTGACGTGACAAAAGGGAAATCATGACGTAAACTTTGTGACAATGTTGTGGGCACTGATGCTTATGTCAAGGATGCACAAGGTTTTTAATAGTGGAGGAAAAAGGATATTAGTGCATTGATTTACAGGCACCAGTGAGAGAGGAAATACTGAAACTCAATTGGCTAAAGCTATAATCACAGAGATCAGGGCTACGGTGTGCCATTGCCACTTTCGGGGCATACAAGGCACCAGGACTTGATGAAATCTAACCAGTATGTCTACAAATGGGTGTTGATATTATTATAAACTTCTTATTGGAACTATACAAAAATTGTCTTATGATTGGTTACATTGGCATAGTGGAGGGTTGCTAAAGCTTCATTGCGAAGCAGGGAAAGATAGCTATCTGGACCGAAGGTTATTCGCGCAACAAGCCTGTCCTCGTTTATGTTAAAAACATGGAAAGACCGATCGACAGATTTTTACGGGAGAAAATACTACCAAGGAGTCAGCTTAGTGATAATCAGCATGCTTATATTGCTGCCAAAGCTACGGTAACGGCGTTGCAAAACATTGTAAGCCATGTAGAACAGGGCTTTAGAATGTCCAGGTCAATCCTGGGAGTCTGTTTGGATATAAGTGGTGCATTCAATATGACACCGGTTCAGAGTTATAGGCAAAGTAACTCAGAAGCTTTTATGTGCCTGCCCTGATCTGTTTCTTTATTGAAAATATGGTTAAATTGAGGACGGAAGTTGCATCCCTGCTTGATTCCACTGTTAATATAAGAGTCAATATGGGTTTTTCCCAGAGTGGATTTCTATCACCTCTACTGTGGGTTTTTGTTGTAAATGAGCTGTTAAGCTTCAAAAAAAGGAAGAATTGTGGCTTAAGCCTACCCAGATGATATTGCGATCATTACAAGTGGTTCAAAATATTGGGGCAGGAGAATCTGAACTGAACTTAAATGCGTCAGTACCTGATGCAAACCTAATGGCTTGCAGCCAAATCAGACTGCTGTAATAAATTTTACTCGAAATGTAAGTCTGAGAATCTTCCTGATATCGGATTGGATGGAGTTCCACGGGCTTATGGCTGTGGGATCAGGTACCTGCGAATGATCCTAAATAAGAAATTAATGTGGGATGTACATTTGGAAAATTCATGCAACAAGGCTATACGGGATCTAATGGTATGTATAACTTTTGTAGGGCGTAATTGGGGCGAGTGATACCTAAATACCTCATGCAACTGTATGGATAGTTTTGAGTGGTATGATGCATGGGGTTTTAGTTTGGTGGCGTGCAATCGTGGAAGTCCGTAAATGTAAAAGGGCATACAGTAATTGATAAAGTAACCTCAGAGCGTGTAACAGAGGCAAATATGCCTCTTGATCAATGTTGTAAGACTTTTTCTGAGGATA
>JASANE010024641.1:0-16277 GCA_030248225.1 Trileptium ribeirensis
CCTTACAGATGTGTCAAAATGTCAAAAACAGTATCATACCCTTACGGGTGTGTTAAAAATCTGAAAATAATGTAACACCCTGATGGCTATGTCAAAAATTCGAAAACACTATCATACCCTTACAGATGTGTCAAAATGTCAAAAACAGTATCATATCCTTACGGGTGTGTTAAAAATCTGAAAATAATGTAACACCCTGATGGATATGTCAAAAATCCGAAAATAATGTAACACCCTGATGGCTATGTCAAAAATCCGAAAACGCTATTATGACCCTACGGATGTGTTAAAACGTCGAAAACACTACTACGTCCTTACAGATGTGTTGCCCAGTCGAAAACACTATCATACCCTTACAGATGTGTCAAAATGTCAAAAACAGTATCATACCCTTACGGGTGTGTTAAAATGCCGAAAACAGTATTATACCCTTACGGGTGTGTTAAAATGCCGAAAACACTATCATGTCCTTACGGGTGTGTTAAATTATCCGAAAACATTGATCCCTTACGGGTTTGAGGGCCATAGCGTAAAAGGGATTACTGTAGATGATGGCTCCGCTGCGGAGCGTGATCCTGCTGTCCCTCTTATACTACTTGCATGTCTGTATTTATATATACAATAAACATACGTATGCACGTATGGTAAACATATATACCTATACATATAAATAAGAGTAATGCCCATGACTCACCACCACCGGTCCCCACCGGTGGGGGGGGGCAAAAGCAGCTTTTTTCATCTACTGGCATGGTGTTAGGAAGTTGCTCCATGCAGCTGCGCACTGTTTATTATATATATTCACTGATAATGTCAGGAAGTCTACAGCAATAGTAGCTGCTGCTAATAAATGACTGTTTAAACACACAGCATTTCGACGATTGATTACAGTTAAAAGTATTGCCTATATAAGATATCATGTCTGATCCGAACAGCAACTATGATGTTTCGACCCAATATTGAGTTTACTACTACGAAATCCTATGATTCATTATAAAGTTTTATTCAGTTTTCATTAATTGAAGTTCCGAAAGTACACAATTTACTAGCTGCCCATCACTTTATAAGTTTTGTAAAACAAAAATACTTCGCGGAATTGTGATCGGTTGGAAAAGTTTTATGACTTCATTATGATGAATACTGTGTTTTTCATCTAATAATTATCCACTGCGGCGACCATACCAATGCTATTTTAGCTGATATATGCATAGGGTTAAATTTTGTGTTAAAATGGTAATAAAAGATAGAAATGTCGAAAAGACGCGCAGAATATTATCTGTTTACAGTTGGTGGCTCATACCATGGCATCAATTTGTGGGTGATACCGACGAGCTTGGTTAGCGCCTTACTTTCCAATCAAGCTAATTACCAAACAGTGGCGAACCCAGAATTTTGCATAATGATGGGCTCCGGTGGAAACTTTTGCAACACATTTTAAAGTATGCCTACGTATCTAGGTGTAGCTATGGAGCGTAGCTCCGAAATTTTTGACAAATGTAGGGCGTGGTATTTGAAATTATGTCATTGGTACGTTTTTGACTACAGCAAAGACAATTTTTTGCAAAGATTACAATTGAACCAAACTGATGAATGTAACGATGTAATGGCTGCACCATCTTAACTCTTTCGGTGCTCCCCAGATAAATTTATACCCAGGGCAGCGTAAATGACATTGTTTGTCTGTGCAGTACACAATTAATATTTTTTGATACACTGCTTTTACGGATAATCAGAATTATTCGCTCAGTTTTAGTCCCTAGTGAAGTGTTGTTATTCGAACAGCTTCATCACCAATGAATTTGTCTACGACTTATTGTATTTTGCGGACTCGATAAACCCATGCGTGCTAACGGTATAAACTGTGTTATATTAAACGTCGGAAAAGTTTTACCAAAAATAAAAAATTCACTTTGCAAAACATCACTACCATGCAAATTCTACACAATGCTGCTAAACACAAATCACGTAGGGCACACACTGCAATAGATGAAATATATTTTACAGTAAACCGTTATTTAGAGCACCTCGAACATAATGCTCGCCACCACCGCTATCGCCACCATCTCTATCGAGACGACAAATCTCGTCACAGTTGATACGTGCGATCGAAAGACTGTGTCGAACAAATTTTGAAACGGCTAAATTTGATTGTTTTACAATAATCGGTGAAGTGTTAAATTCTTATGTGGTTTAGAAAAGCAACAATTTTATAAAGGTCAATAAAGATGTTCTTCAATATGTGGCCAGCCAGTATTATGTGACATTTCATACCAGGATCCGAATGTTTGACCAAACTTTGGCCAGTATCGTCTGCAATAGCTTTCCCGGTAGAAATATGCACACTACGAAACCTGCAGCTACCTATGTAACAATGAAAGAGTGAAGCTGATTGTGGCTGCTGAGATTCTAACTCCACAGTCACACCGATTGACCAGCTACTAATGTGACACTACTGAAATTTTGAAAACTTGAATTGTTCAACATGCATTTCATATAATCGCACATACTTTTTTCAGCTTAAAATAAAGCCAAAATCGGTGTTGACATTGCAAATTGACTTCAGTACAAATTTAGTGATACATTATTTAGCCAATTCGATTTGAAACTATGAAGAGTAGATTAAAACAAATGAAACGCACTGAAACTTTGCAATTTCTACAAACATCAAAAATTCCCACAGAAAAATGTTCAGTTAAATAAGTTTGGCCTATCTTAATACAGTAACGAAAACTGCGATAAATGTATGCACAATAGCGTGGAAATGCTCCAGGCCGAGTGGGGCGCCCGCCTCGGATTCTGGTTGCTCGAGACCATCTATATATACAATAGGTCCTCACAATTGTGGGTTGGACCCCAGATTTTTAACTCCGCTGTAGCTAATAGGACAACACTACAAAGGTTGCACAAAGCCACTTATTTACCAAAAACACAGCTTTAAATACAGAGGTTCATCAGGATTTGATAGACTGGATAATCGTGAGCAAGTTAATTAATTGACGGCCTGTTCCGCTATTACGACAAAAATTGAGAAATTCTACGCTGTAGTAAGTCTTTCCGAAATAAGCTGTTCTTAACAGCATGATATATGATGTATCAGTTGTCTCTATGCATGCCTCGCCATCGCGAACATAACTTGATTCACGCCCACTCCTCTTATAAGTCGTTTTATCTGATTATTCGTCACTTCTATTACTTTATTAGTGGTGTCTGTCCAGCGATATACTAATTTTCAATAAATTTATATATACAGAGGCGCATCTAGCGGCAAAATTCCAACTATCATATAATGGCACTATAATTTGTCATTGGAAAATACAAAAAAAACGCAAAAACAAAAGCTAAATGGGAAATTCTGAAAACCTAGCTATGTAAAAAATCATCTAGATATATTAACTGTCACAGTATATAATTCCAAAAAGAATAGAGATTCAGTTGGTCTTTCGGCGTTGCACTTTACTTAAAAATATTAAATAGTGCGACTAGTGGACAATATGTTTGCAATAATATAGTACATATTATGAATTTAACAGAATGATATTCTTCGTTTATATATAGCTTTGGATTTAGTAATTGCGTGTTTTCTCGAATTCAGCGCACTAAAGGCCCAACAGCAGTTGAAAATATAATGGCAAGGCACATTCGTTAAGTCAGTCAATGACATATATTTTTTACAGTTCTAAAAATTTAATATTTACAAACATTACTTGGCGAAAGAAGAGCATTTGTTTCATGGCTGTGATTTTCGAATTGATCAGCTGCCGGTGGCCTCAACTGTTGTGTTGTCGTATTGTTTGTCGTATTACGATATGAAGGAGCCGGAGACGCAGTTTCGTCAAATGAATTATATCTGAAAACACCAGCAAAAATAATTATCAGAACGTAGTTTCGTCATAAAATAGTTAACACCATCTAATTTTGGGTTCGAAGTATATGTTAGTTGTGCAAAGATCGCCAATACCGTCCTACCGATTGCAATTGAACGACAACTTTTATGCTTTACACGATAAATATTCTTCCAATGCGTTGCTTAATGAATGTTGCTAAAAGTATCGCAGTATCCTCTAAATTAACGTTCTCGGGCTGGGAGAGGGCTAACCGAAGAAAACCCGTGTTCTGTGGCAACTAACGAGAGTAGTACAATCTGATCTCCCACTTTCAATGTACACCTTTAGTACGACTACAGCCGTGAAAAGAATAATTTTTCGTTGTATAATGCCTGAGGTATTTTAAATCTAGATTTCCCTCCTGAGAGCTGAAGTTTCATATAAGCGTTCTTTAGTAAGATTTAAGTACTGGCAACGAAATCGTAAAACGTTATATACCATTCGAAATGTATTGACAAGTTGAGTCAAATTATGTAAATAATCAGCTGAGTTAAATTGGAAGGAACTACACACATTTGTGCAAAGCCTAATCCTTATTCTAAATTTATGTGCATCAAACGGGCCATTGCCAAATCAACAAGATGAAATTTTTTTACATAAATATAGCGGAAACGAATATTTATACACCGCATTGGCGAGATGAGCCGCTTGATACCAAAATTAACACCGTGTCAAATTTTAGACTTGAGTATTTTGAAAAACACCCAAACAAAACGTATTTGAAAGTTAGGAGCGGGCTACACGAAGTGACTGATATTCTGACGTACTCGGCGTGCGATCCGCTGCGCATTGCTTGAGTTCTGACACGTTGAACCTCTTTGTCCATGTAGCCAACAACAGCTAGCTCCACTAACGAAAAGAAAATGAACCCGATCATTGCAAAAAGCCACACATCAATACCCTGGAATTAAATAAATTTGTTTCAGTCAATCAATTATTAATTTACCAAAACATTTATCAGTTATTTAGTTCAATCAATCAGTAATAAAACTGAAAGCCATATGCGTAACACTGCAGGCTTTTCTGGAATTCACTGTCAGTACTTCATTGATGTGGGGCTTCTATTATACATGCTCATAGGGGAGGAAATATTATCCCCCAAGGCTCGCACCTCCCTGCCGCATGGGGAGGAGCTGATAAATCTGACCCATCTGCCAGTCTCCGCATCATCTCCCTTCCCTTTCCGCGCACCGAAAGCACGAGCAAAAATTTGGAAAAAATTGACTAAAATCGAGGATAGGTAAAAATTGGACGACATAGGCAGAAATCAGAAGAATATTAGCAGAAATCGAGAAAAAATTGGCTAAAATTACAAAAAAATTTTAGTTCTAAAAAAATTTCTACAATTTATTCTCACTTTCCTCCCCGACACCCTCCCGGAACTCTCGCTATCCCCTGGGCCCTCGGACCTTGAGCACTTATAGTAATTATCTCTCAGATGATTCTTGGAAAAAACTATTGAACGTTCTCTTCACGCACGAAATTGCACGGCAGTACGGTAAGTAGTAGGAAAAAGGGGGGTTCTGGCGCAGATGATTAATAACCTGTCAGGGGAAATAATGATTACCCCGGGTCACGTGACCTGTCAAAGTCCTTACCCTTATATAATAAATACATATACATATATACGTAATATATAACCCCCCGCCCACGCATTATATAATATATACATATATACATACATACAAATGCTCCCCTACGCACACACATTATATAATATATACATATACATATATACGTAATAACCCCTCCGCCCACGCATTCATTACCCTTATACTGCTTGTATGCACGGTTTTGACGAGTTAAAACGAAAACGTAAGCAGGAGATTGAAAGGGTTAACACAAATGTATCCGTACATTCAGAGCTCTGAGACTCACACATAGCCATGCTACAACTGACGTATAACATGGCTAACCGTTCTTCTCAAAGATATGTATGCACGGTTTTAACTTAACTAAGTTGTAACGAGTGTTAAAGCACGCAGTAGATTTGTCAAACTGTAAACTAACTGAATAGTTTTATTTTAGATAAATTAGGTACAAATATTTTTAACCCTTTAACCGCCGCTGTCCCCGTAGCTGGACATGTAACTTTTTGCGTATATATATATATTGTATGAGTCATATCAGCTTCGTGGATAATATATATTGCGTGCGCTGGCAGTTTAATCATTTTTTAACCGCTATACTGTTTGGCTTTTTTGACAGATTACTGTAGCTCGTTTTGCGCTATTTTACTGCCATGTGTCTGCAGAGAGTTTACGCTCACATAAATGTCTGTTCGTACAGAGGAGTTTCTGGTCATTCGGTAGGATTCAGGTGAAATAAAATTTATTTTAGCACGTTGTAATGCATTTTCAGTCATTTTAACAACGATATTTCAACTCGTGCTACGAAAATTATTGCAAGAATAACTTTTGTCCAGCTACGAGGACAATGGCGGTCAGTGATAAAATATATCAGTTGCATTACCGTGTTAACATACGTACAAGAGTATTGTAATTCCGGATCATTCTAGATCGCTATCCGTTGTATTGCCGTGAAAATTTTTCAACGGGTGTTGCGTTTTCTAGAGAGAAGTGCGGATATCTGATCGTCAAGTATGTAGTAACAATATATTAGTAGTACAAGTGCATAGTTACCGTTCTGTTTATACACTAGGTGAAATAAAAGGGGATGAATATATAAACTCGGCGCGCATGCTTCATTTTTGTTGCCCAAGTTGAAGAGCTGTGTATACTTATAGACTAGCTGCTTTAAAGTCATTGCGCTATTGCTGCACGATTATTGCCATCATACTGTTTTAACTGAAAAAATGCTCGGACCATTTCATAGGCGAACTGACAAAATGTATTAGCGTTTCCTTATTAAACGAGGTATTATTACCACTGTTCCGCAATATCTTTGGATTAAATCTTTACAATGTTTTAAAGGAACGTTTACTTGGGAAGTTAACCCATTCCTACGTGCTCCCGCTTATCATAGCGTTTGATCGCGCTTACCACAATTTCAGAGATGTTCAAGTCTAGCGGTCCAAAAAGTCGAAAGTTTAGAATCATCGAAGACAGTCTTTATTCCTGTGATGATGACTACGAAGACGATAACGACCTGCCCGACGAGCCTTGGTTTGCTGTCGGCGAGCTTGAGAGCAGTGATAGTGAAGACTGTGCTGCTGAACCTAGTGGGGATGAGTGCGACCCAGCCGAAGAGATTTCTATAGGTTCAGCTGATCCAGATGCTATCAGCGGCAGCAGTGATAGCATCACTGCGGCTGGAACAGTTCAGCCGAAGCGAAAACCTGTGTGGAAAATTGATGACAATCCTTTGCAAGGTGAACCACCGGCTTGCGCCCTTCACTCTGATGTTACTATTGCCGCAGCGAATCCTACTGATGTTTTTTCCCATTTTGTTGTTTTTTCCCATTGATGCTTTATTGCGGGAAATTTGCTTCCAAACTAACCTGTACGCGCAGCAGCAAGGTTATACCAGGGTTGTTCTAACCGTCTCAAGGCTCAAGATCTTTCTTGCAGTCAACTTGGCTGTGACATACATAAAATATCCTAGCATGGAAAACTATTGGAGCGCGGATCCGGCAATCCGATGTAGCTTTGATAGCCGATGCCATGTCACGTAATCAGATTTTAACAATCAGACGATACCTTCATTTTAGCAACAACGAACAACCTGTCCAACATGACAAATTGTGGAAGGTAAGGCCCGTGTTGGAGCACCTACGCAACAAATTCGCCATAACAATGACGCCAATTTATTGGGCTGGAGCCTATGGACACTTGCCAACGATTCTCCAAATCCGCCGGGGATAAGGTGCAAGTTTCTCGACCAGGTGCTATAGCAATTTATAATAAAAATATGGGTGGTGTTGATTTGAATGATATGATGATAGCAATTTATAGGCACACGATTAAGCAAAAAAGCATTATATGCGCATTTTTATCGCTTTTTGAACGTAGCTGCTGTGAATGCATGGATCGTATACTGCGCGGCGCACGATTGCAGAATTAGTTTGCACAGCTTCAAAGCAAGGCTCCTTTTGACCGGCTGGTAACTGCGTCGGACGTAAAAGGTCTAACGAATGCGCTATTATAGCGGATCATCAGTGTTTGGCAGATCCACCGGTTAAGCGTTCCGTGGCTCTGGATGTTCCCGACGAGATTAGATTGGATGGCGAAGGACATTGGTCTTTTAAGGATACTGGAATCGCTAATTCTATGCGTTGTAGAGCTGGAGGGTGCCGTTCAAAGACAGTATTTTTGTGCAAGAAGTGTAAAGTGTACATTTGCCCGGGTTGTATGGAAGATTTTCATAGCTAAATATATATAATACTTTGTAAAAATGGACAAACCAAGTATTATGACTCTGTTATTATTGTATTTTATGTCAAACAGTGTATGCACAATCTACAGACATTTTTGCAGGGATTTTTTTAACTTGGGCACTTTAAGAATTACAAATGCAGAAAATGCTGGACATTTGTTAATTTTTCATATAGGATTTAGCTACAGGCGCTTCCAATTCACATGCAACACATTCGCGCACAAAACGTTTTCTAGGGTTTAAACTATAGAGCTGATACAATCATATCCATTGCCAGCCAGTGTCCAGCACACTGGACGTTGCCAGGATTCTTCTCACGGCAGCCTACTGTGAAAAATTTAGCAATAATGGTATTCGTTTTACGTGTATTAGTAAGAACATAGTAATTAAATTTTTTTCTTGTTTAATTTTAATTCGCGGCGGTTAAAGGGTTAAAATCGTAAAATTAAACTTCAAACATTTACACCACAGAAAGTTATGTTACAAGGTCAGAATTTTGTGGATCGTAGTTACTATGGTGGTGAAAGTATAATTATTTGGTGTAAACTTCTATGTCTTAAGACAATGTTCGTGACATACATATTTTTGCATTATATATACATATAAAAGTTTTAAAACTATCAAAAAAATAGACATAGTTTCTTGTGTTTTGTGCAGTTTTAACGCGTTTTTTGCACTTTTGTGCTACAAAGATTAATAAGACGTTTTAGTTGCAAAGGATTCTGCAACAGTTAATTTATTTCATTCAGCTCTACAGTCTATGTAGTTAATATCAGTACAAAACTAAACTTCACAAAAGATTATAATTTATTTATACTTCTTTATTAATAAAGTCTATGAATGTTGTATATATGGTTGTGAACAAGGTTATTTTAGCTTCTAATGAAGGAAGAGTATGA
The DNA here is from genome assembly GCA_030248225.1 of Trileptium ribeirensis. NCBI lineage: Eukaryota > Metazoa > Nematoda > Enoplea > Enoplida > Thoracostomopsidae > Trileptium > Trileptium ribeirensis. Next base: position 9,119 of record JASANE010024641.1, read on the forward strand.
AACCCTTCGGTTTTCTATTGTTAACGACCGCGGTACGTCGCGGTCGTTTTACGAGTCGAGTCGCAAAATTGGGGGGTGTGGCATTCATCATTTTAATCAAATTTTGAGATAGGCATTAGTGAGGTTTCCGCATTCAAGCGTGGCTAATGCATTTTTAATCGATTTTTGAGTTAGGTGATAGCATCGAAGTTTAACTGAACCTTCTCTAATATATTTTTAATTGAATTTTGACTTAGCTGATAGCATCAGAATTTTACTCAGGTGTGGCTAATGAGATTTTAATGGATTTTTGAGTTTACTGATAGCATCGAAAATTGTAATTAGCCATAAAATTAAACTTTCAGTGGAATTTTTACCTGAAATTACTTTTGTTAAGATTGTTGAAAAAATTTCCAAAAAAATTAATTTGGATGTTTTCAGGCGTATAAAACAAAACTGTCTGTTTAGGATTTTATCAAAGTTTTCGTTTTCTGTCAAAATAATCTAAGTTCAGTTTTATAAGTTTTATAAGATGAGTTTCTGTCCAGTCCTCAGTATTCCACCCCGACTTTTTTCTTTCTCCTGGCCCTTCTCAATCACATCAAGGATGAGCACCCTGAAATTTATCACCTTTTCCCATTGTCTCATTTGACCCCAGTCATTCAGTTGGTTAGGTTAAATTTCATAATGCGTATGCTCAGTCATTTTGACGACATTGGTCCACACTTGTGTCCAACGTATGAAGGGCTTTTCCCAGATAGCTATGCGGGTATGGTTGCCATTATACAGGAGTTGTATCTACCCTCCCTAGAGGTGGTTGTGGACCCCCGAGTATTTTTATCAGTTCAATCACCCAAACCAAGATGACCCTGACGATCCTCCTTCCATTCTATAGGTTCCCTCCCTCTGCAGCATTATCAGGGTTTGGTGAGATATGGTTTGGCAGCCGTATTTCTATAAAAAGCCAATAATACCCTATGACAATGTTGCTGCACGCGGGTTCTAATCGCGTTAAGCCAGTTGCTACCATCGAACCTACATTGAACGCACGAACTATGAGTGATTGAATCCACGTCCGGGGTGGCTGTAATACTTCAAAAATAACGGTATTGCAGTGTGTCAATTTTCCAATACCCCACGTTTCACTTGGTTGACACCTAACGGATTCATACATATTTATGCATTTAATATATTACTACTATGTATGATATTACATAAAATTGTATTTATATTTGAAATTCGTATATACGGTATCATTTCGTACAATAATTACAGCAACTTATGTATTTTGAATAAAATTTATGAGGTATATGATATTTTTGCATCTCAAATTTCATCAACAACTAATGTGCAATATTAACCGTGTAGATAAGTTTTAAAACTTGCTTAAAATGTGCGCTCAGCCGTGAAACTAAAATCTTATCATAAAATTTTGTTAAAATGATAATTTTGTAACAATTAGCCCCAAGCAATTTCGTCGGTATAAAAATGGATGCAAACTCCGCAAAACTGTTATAGTTTGCATTTGTTGAGTTTTACTTTCTATTACTATAGTAATATTAACTTAATGCGCTGAGTCTGGCCTTGCAAGACATGCCTGTCCGGCGTTAAAGAACAACTATTGTACCAACTTATGCTATCTGTAATAATATTTCATGTGGTTTCGAAGGATTTGGCGGTGAGTGTCTCATACATATTGTGAAGTATGGGATGATGTGATACACTAGGTAGGGCGAAGGCGGTTACGGGTGTTGTCGTTTCTTTGCACCATGTGCACCCTTTGATCCGCTTAGCTAACACTCCCCTTATCATCCTGGCAGTGGAAGGCATGCCTACTTCACTCTAAGGCTAAGACACAGCTGCTTCTCGTCTCACCTGGGACGTTAAATAGCGGAATGCCTTTTTTAGAGCCTTGCATTAGGTATGCCGGACTAGGGCTAAGATGACCAGCCTTTTTTGTTGCTTGTACCAATCCAACTGATGCGATTGTTTGCTCTGTTGGCAACGTGTTAGGGCAGACACTTCGAGCCACTAACCTGCCTTCAAGATGCGACTGTCAGTTGGCTTGCAAACAGGCAACTTAACCACGCATCAGATTTCTGTTAAGTATGACTAAAGTAGTAATTAAACTAAATCGAAAGCCAGTTCGATTATGTATGTTGTATTATAGACCCAGCAAGCATAGTACACACAGCTAAGTTACATGCAAGACAAAATTACATCAACAAATTTTCATGTCTGATACATAAACAACGCTCAGTTTAAAAATAGTAGGCAAAGGTGTTCATACGAAGGTTAAAAATAATTAAGGATCAATTAGTTACAAGCTAAAGTGCGGGATGTCTTGACATCCCATTCCAAACACTACTACTGTTGCAGTTACATCCTTCGACGTTTCCGACGCAGTTCCAGCAATTCAACAGAGGGCGGGAATGTATCTGGTACGTCCATTTCCAGAGCCTCCTGCTCGCGTAGTACACCAATCTGTCCTTTTAACTCGCGAATTTGTTCTTCCTCACGTTTTCGCTTTGAGAAAAATTTGCGTAAGGTATCCATATGGAATACATAAAAGCATGTACAAATCCTTTTCATGTGCTAATTTTTTTGGTTTTTTATTATATAAATTTAACAACACATTTAAACACATACATTAAATCCATTCAATTTTATTATCATCTTTAGTCATCTTCAAAGTTTTCGTAAATTCCCCCATAACGAACAGAACCATAGATTCGTTTAGAGTTTTCGCAAAGTCCATAATCAACCTAAGATTGCCATCCTTTACCTTTGAAATGTAGCTACCGCAGCCACTTGAATGATCTGGAGACACGTCCACTGCAAATATTCCAAACCCTCCAAACATATCGATAGGAGAGGAGCCTAGATCACGGTTCCCGTAGTTTAGTCCATGTAACAGGTTTGCATAAACCTCAGGAGAGCTTTTTGCGTTGACAACAAAAGGTGTTTGTCCAGGTAAAGTTAGATTATTAACAAGCACTTGAAACTTTGACATCTCCGGAAGCTTTAGGTTGTATATATTCTTGCTCACGTTTCCATTATAGGTGTATTTTGACACCATCCATACAAATATTCTTCGAGGTAAATCATCCTCAAACACCGTATAATCAAAGTTTTGATTATCTTTCCCTAAACCAAATGTTCGCAGCTCATAGGTCACACAGAGGTAGAGAGCTCCATTCGATCGATATATCTTATCATAGTGATCTAGACGACCACTTTTTAGCTTCAGGAGGCTTGCTCTGAGTATCGGTTCACTGATGATCATATTACATTGGGCATTGTCTTTTGCTTGAACAATTTGTGTTAGAGCACTTCGAGAAAATTTCAACGATACTTCCGTCTGTGGTGGTAGATATCCGCCATTGAATATAACCGAAGTCACCACTGGTAGGTATAATGTACACTCATCACTGTTGAAAAAGTACGCTTGTCTAGCTGTAGCACCCTCATTGTCTTCGAAACTATCCGTAGAGTAAGCACTATCTTGAAACAAAAGAGCAGTACGGAGATGGCAGTTTCGCTCTTCCTTTGAGTAATGTAAAAGGTTTAATATGTAGGTCATCCAAGGATAGTGAAAATCAATGTTAAATATTTAAAAAGTAACTGTATGGACCATCGAAATCGACATGTAACTCTCTCACGCACCGTTTGAGTAATATTGTGGGTGTACTTTCCAAAGTTGTTCAACACGCATCACGTAATGTTGTAACCTACTCTTTTATCACTGAACAAACATTCTGGAATATCTTTATTTCTTGAATTGGAGGTGTAGAAAAATTATTAAATCTGGATCAGTCACTATCTCACCCGCATTATCTCGGACTTATATTTTAAATTCTTGGGTAAATCTGGACTTCAGTTCACTAGTAGTTTCATTTTTGCGTCCGTCCAAAACACACAGCACATTGGAATATCCATCATTAAAGAACTTCAGTTTTACGAAGTTAGCACACACTATGTACGGTATTTTATCTTTGGCAACAGCCCCAAACAACCTTGAACTGAGTACCATGACATTGTTCGCTTCAATGGGTACAGGAAGGTAAATTAACAGATCCTTCAGGTATTTAACAATAAACAATTCCATATTAGATATATAAATTCAAGGAAAATAATCCTTTTCATGTTTTTCCGCGTCTAACTGCATCCAAACATTATGATACCACTTATCTCCTAAAAGGTGACTGCATTTAGGGGTGTTTAATGCTGTTGACATTGCATAAGGACACCCTTTTCATGTATTCTCTGCTAACGCTGATTGCTAGAGCTTGGTTGAAGGTGATTGGCTGAATTTTTGGAATTGTGCCAATAGAAGCTTCTAGAACATTCCAAAGTGATGAGTCATTAATTATAATGAATGCCTGCGTGGAGGGTACCATCATATGTATTACGTATACATGTGCATGTATATATTATTTATTGCGTGGGCGGAGGGGGACTATTATTATATGTATTACGTATATATGTGTATGTATATATTATATAATGCGTGGGCGTAGGGGAGCATTTGTATGTATATATGTATATATTATATAATGCGTGGGCGGGGGGTTATATATTACGTATATATGTATATGTATTTATTATATAAGGGTAAGGACTTTGACAGGTCACGTGACTCGGGGTAATCATTATTTCCCCTGACAGGTCATTAATCATCTGCGCCAGAACCTCCCTTTTTCCTACTACTACGGTAGTGTCGCCCTGAGAGGCCGAACAGACGTATGGTATTGCGCAATTTTTGTTTCACTAAGTCTGACTCTGCCTAAATCGTCGAAGTTTCAATATGCCCTCTAAATTATCGTTAAGCCTAAACTAAGCTTTCATAGGCAAACACATAGATGTATCTATTTCCTTACTTCAAGCCATGTATTATTGCGCCTATTATGTTGGCCTATGACCGGAGGCCGACGTTTAGCCGCAACAGCCGCAGCTTAAAGACAAAATTTCAGGAATATACAATTTTCATTCACATGAGTCGATAAAGTCGTCTTTTTTATGAAAATTTTACAGACTCGTTTAGAAAATCTTTGGCTTGAATAATTGCTAGTACTACAATTTGGTTTTTTAATAGGAATATTATAATGCATGTACAATTTGCAAATCTGAGCCGTAACCTGTTGCTTAAAAATACTGTTTAAATGATTTCACGAATGCAACAAGAGTGAATGCAACAGAATTTCATGCAACAACTAATACCTGTATAGAAAATATAGTGAGAAAATCAGTCAAAACAGTTAACGTCAAGTTGTCATCAATTTTACGATTCATGGTTTCGTTGCGAAAGATTTCTCGAAGTACTTTGCTGTAAAATAAAATATAGCAAAAGGAAATTCACGCCAAATTTAATCTTTCAGAGTAACACCACCTAATATCTGGACATACTTATAGCGTAAAATGAAATACAACAATGAAAGTCAGCTTGATTTTGTTATCTAGCATGCAGTCGCGGTCCTATAATCAAAAACGTACCTTAACATAACTGACTTTTGGCAACGACTTGGCTAAATTGCCAAACTGAATCGACATAGCCATTAATGAGCTAACCGTTAGTGTTATCCGAGCAGGAAGAGCCTGAAATAAACTTTTGCTCTTGCACATATTGTATACAAAAAATCATGGTATAATTTAGTGTGTATAGTAAAAAATTAGCTCCATTGCACACTCTGCTTTAAAGCATTCTAGGTGGAACCGCGTGTCTCATGAAAGGAGATGCACCACAGTAAGCATTTTCAAATCATTTATACTAAAACCGGAAATTGTTGCAGTAATAAAAATCTTGACTCTATGCGTTAAAAATAATGTACCACAGCAAAATTTACAGTGCGAACCGTAATTCTTCGCGTATGCTGGTTTATTTAGATACGAACCGCAATGCGTCGTGATTGCTGTAATATATAAATATATATCATAGGTTTCAATAGGGGCATAAGTTGGATATCCAATAAAGGTCGTGGTCGAAAAAAGTTGTGGCCTACGCAGCCGAGACCATCTACCTCATTAAGCTGACGGACCTTGAGCACCTGTAATATATAATGATGTAAGTCATGCTAGAGGCACCGTATGAAAAACGATAAAATTTAGTATATTATTAAGAATTAAATATTAAAATGAAAATAACTGTTTATATAAAGATGTCTAGAAAATTTTCTGCGAATTTAATCGCAGTTGCACAAAAAAAATAATTGCTTTTTTGACAAAAGATGTTTCAATTTTTAAGTTATACGTGTTATATTGTATTAGCAAAACGGGTCTATTTACCAATATGTTTTGATATATTTGAACCTATGTTTTCGTGACATGTTTATGCATAAAATGTTGTTGTTTATTAAAGGGATTTATTTAATTGTAATGCTAGGAACATTAATTCTGCCATATTAGCAATTAATCATAAAATTAATTCAAATTTAGCATTGCGTGAATATAGGATGTCAAGTACGCAGGTGTGCAGATTTGAAAATTTTACACAGTTCAAAATATCTACCGACGGGCCACAGTGTTAATTTCCTTTAGATCGATAATGCTCGAAAAAATATTCGGGTAACATTACCATTTTGTTGGGTGTCTATAAAATAATAGAAGTGCACACCCGTAACATCGCCCAGGATCCGCAAAAAGGCTTGGATTGTGCACACCAGCATCCCCTCCCCCGGTTCCGCCAATGTTGCTATTGTGTTTTGAAGATTTTTTATTTTACACATAAATTAAGATATTAAATGTCGGCAATTTGCTTTGAAAATATAACATACAAAATAAGAAATGTTAATTTTAAATAAGGAATAAATACATATTATTCGGCGTTCCCCTTATAATGTCCCCGCTGTTTGGACCTTTTGTCTCCTTGTAGTCGCGACCTTACCATACAGACAGTCAGGGCGGATCCATACCAGAAATCACTTTATGGCAGTGTATAACACACACTTAGCTGTTACACTCCATTTTACGGTGTCTTTGGCTATCAGTTTCCGCAAAAACCAGTAGCGGACAAAGTTTGGAGATAATACTGTGTATAGTCAGCGTGCTGTACAGCTTTTCTAAAATCTCGATATTTGTAATTAGGTCATATGCGTGTTGAAGAGTTTAACCCTCACACCGTCAATAAAATTGCAAAGAATATACCCGTATGCTTGACACCGTCGAAAAGTGGCAATGCCACTAT